>JASBNA010000070.1:0-215734 GCA_038087015.1 Cerrena zonata | reverse complement strand
TTGTCAGGAAATGGGGTATGGGGAGGGGCCCGGCGGCTGCTACAATACGTGAGATCGGCAATATACATCCGGTCCCGGTTTACAAAATGCAAGCAAAGGAAGTCTACGGGAAGTCACTCAGTTCTGCAACATCCTCATCTCGCATCTGCCTCGTCGACGCGATAGGCAGTCTAATTGCGGGATTCCGCCCCTTCGGGGACGATAAATGAAATTGACGTTTGAATTGGGGGGCTGCGGTCGGGAAGATGCGCTGGAGGAGCCGCAACGTACGCTGCGCACCGAGGCAGAGCCTTTTCCAGCATGGGCAGCGGAAACATACCCTGAAAAGCCAGAATGCGGGGCGGGGGGCGCGGGCCGGGGAGATCTGGTTCATGAAATATGTGCCTGTCGTCCTCGATCAAGAGGCGATCAGACCGCCTCGAGTGGGAAGGGAGGAATACGTCACGAGGCGAAATGAGCGTGGCAAGGACTGGCCAGGCGCAACACCAGCCGTCCCTCCTTGTGGCCACACAATCACCAGTCCGATCCACCGCGCGACCAATCTCATGCCCCAGGTACTCGGCTCGGCTCCGACGGCCTCTTCGCGGAACCGAGCCCTCTTGCACCTGAGACTTCCACTTCTATATCCAGCCACATCCCAAGTTCCCGCTCAAACAAACCTCACACACCTCCTTGGCACCGGCCGCCCGTACGTGCTTGTTTCACAACGTCGTCATATCATCACCGTTCGCTTTCGCATTCGCAGTGTATACTTAGAATAAGAACAGAGTCCATGTATAGAATTAGAGTCCATGTACGACACATCGCGTGTCTTTCACTCCTCGTCTGCACCTTCTTCCTTCGAATAAGCCCTCAGCACCTCGCGTACCTCTCCTCCCAGGTACCCTGCCCCAGACGTATAAGTAGTCTTGCTCGTTTGGAACCCGTTGAATTGAGATGCAGCGCAGATGGTATAAGCACCCATATTGTCGAACGCAAGCCAGTCTCCCACTTGGAGCGAGCTCGGAAGTTGCGTCACCGGACACACACAATCCAGTGAATCACAGGTAGGTCCCCAGACGCTGCTCGCACGCTTGGGGATGGAGGAGGGAACGTGGAAGGACCCGTTAAGGCTTAGCACATACGGTTGCGGAGTTTGGTGGTCAAACAGGATACAATTGAATGCCCCGTACACACCATCGTTGATGTAGTCTAAAGTTTCGAATTCGTCAGTTTCCCATGTAAAGACTCTGACATCTGGTGCGAAACCAATAGTTTCCACTCTTGCCAGAGATGCCGCAGAAAATAATAGAATTGGATTGCTGCACTTACACATCACAGATGGTTGCTCTGGGTCCATGTCCACATCTTGTGACCCCTGACTGTCCGCATTGGGTGGTGCACGTCTCGCAATGACGTTCGTAGCCAGGCTGAAAGCCTTCGCAACATAGTATCGGCCGGGTTCAGCGATGATCCTGATGTTTTCTCTGTCTGGGAAATAAACATTCAGAGCCTCTCTAATGGTCGCAGACATTGCCTCGAAAGTGGCATCCTCAAACCCTCCACCAACATCGAGCAAACTGAATTGATAACCAGCTTCCTTGCCCATATCAAACACAGACCTCGCTCGCATCACGGCATCTGAGAACGCCGATGAATCATAGCACCCACTCCCAACATGGAAGCTCACGCCGATCACATCAAGCTTGAGCTCCTTCGCTTTCGCCAGTAACCCAGGCACGGTCACCAAGGGAGCTCCAAACTTGAGCCCGAGACGACAGAGAGATTTGGAATCGTCTGTCAGAATTCGAACGACCAACTTGGCGCCCGGGTAGACACGAGCGATCTTGTACAGCTCGTCGGTGTTGTCGAAAGTCATCATCTCGACACCTGCACGCGCGGACTGTCGGATGAATGAATTGGCTTTGCACGGGTTGGCGAAGATGATACGAGAGGCCTCGACACCCAAACCAATCACTTGGTTGATTTCGCCGATAGATGCGCAGTCGAAACCAATACCCAAACCTGCGAGGAGTCGGAGGACATAGGGATCAGGGTTGCACTTGATAGCTACAAAAGGTTAAATGAGACATGTATGAGCATCGAAATCACCATCATACGAGACCCAACGACGACCGAGAAATGAACGTAAAAAGGAAGCAAATAAAGGCGCAGCGACGACGGCCACAGGGCTCCAATGAAGGATTAAAAATAGAAACACCCACCGTAAAAAGGTTCAATCTCAGGGAGGTTCTTCTTCCACCTCAGGTGCTGTTGGTAAACATAGCTCAAGTCGCCTACGAAAAAGGCCTTTTCGGAGTCTGATTCGCCTTCCAGGTGAGAGGCATTGATCACACCCCTCCTGAGATGGATCTCCGGATGTCCACGGTGCAAAGGAGGCAGGCCTGGGATGGTGATTTCTTTGTCTTCGATTATATCGGACGCGTGAACGAGGGTATTGTTGTCTTTCGCATTGGGTAACGCAAGCAGTTCGTTTATGTTGGCTAAAAATTTTTCCTTGTACGATGCCGGGCACGAAATGACGTCAAAGTCAAAGTCTATGGGGTTGCGAGCAGAGAGAATCTCGAGAGCAGGCATATCTTGAGAAATAGAAGAAGGGGTAAAGTCGGAAACGGAAGTAGTAGTGGGAATGGAAGGGCTGGCAGTGGCACAGTCTTCAGGGTTCACTGAAGACGAATCTAAATCTAAAGGTCGTTCTTCCGAGGAAGTTGTTGAATCAGAAACCGAAAGCTCTTGAAGAAATTGGCGAGTGCGTTTATACAAAGAGGTCGCGAAGACCGTCGCTGTAGTCGTCGCTATTTTGGAATTCGTTGATGACGGTTGTTGAAAACCCGAATTACCGAGCCTACCGCCGCGGACGTCTTGACGTCGAACGAGCCGGGCGGGATAGGTTGTCGGTAACTGAAAGGCTTACTTCAGTCGAAGAGGGATTCCTCGCTCCTGAAAGGCGAGGAAAGGGCTTGAAGATGGAGGGAGAGATAACGAGAAGATGGGATGTTGGGATCAGGCAGGAAGGCCTTTTGAGATGGGAACTATTGATAGAAGACACGTCGGGGTGGTAAGTCCTGTCAGGGAGGTTCTCCTGTACAAGGTTCAATGGGGATAGGTTAATATATGAGATTGCAATGGACAATGGGACAATGCAATTAAAAATGAACATACCTCGAACCGATGACCACCTGGACAAAGGTGACAATCATTGTCAACCAACTAGTCAATGGCATCAAAAAAACTAAAGCAACACGCACTCGAGGGTCAACAGACGCAAGTCGTCGTTTCTCTCTTGGTCAGAAATGTTGGCGCAGAGTGGTCTCTGCAGTCGTATAAACGCGTACGACTACAGAGATTTGAAAAAAATTGTGACCGAAAGTACGAATCACAGAAAGTCGTAGCCCGTTTGCTTTTTGAGTCGCGAGGTAAGGTGGAAGTCAAGAGGTAAGTAAGGAAAGGCTGTTGCGGTGGCACTCTCGGGTCTTTACTGGAAAATTGCCGTCTATCGATTACAGCCTCCACGTGCTGTGCTCCTTTCCTGGTGATGTATTGCATCCCGTCGGCGCTTAGTCATCGCTTGCCATACGGTTGAGATGATTCGATGACGCACAGACCAATTGCACCAATCACTGAGTAGTTAATAGCAAAAAATAGTGGCTTATATGTATATACACTGCTAGATATGGATGAAGAAATTGCTGTTACAATATAAATTACTAACGAGTACAGTAGGTGGTGGGCATGCTGATAAAGTATGGAAATTGAACTTTTACATGTATATTGAGGGGAGAGCAGTGACATTGCATATAACATTCTGACATTATTCATAGATTTCTTCGTAGATACATCGAGCTGGCGGAAAATTTGTAGGTTGTTGAACTTGAGCCCGAAACTTGAAGACACAGAACCAATCAAATTCGAGGACAGGCTATTTAGACGCCCCTTTCATTCGAAAGCTGGAACTGAAAGTACTTTTTCGGCGTGAATGAATTTGTTGCATTGATTTTGCAGAGAACTTCTGATATTCGGGGGAGCCGAATAGTAGACAATAAAGATAAATAGACTTCCAGATTTCAGCGGTCTATCGACACAACTTTAACTCTTATAAAATTCGTATTCAGGACCCTCAGGCTATCAACATACACTCCGAGTTACAAATTCCAGGACAGAAAGCGCAGATGTTATCATTACCGACATAACGACTATCATAACCGTCACAATCATATCTGTCGATCTGAACGCCTTGTGACTCCAACGGTACGCCCCGGACCATAATAAGATTACACTTCTACGACTGCGCCAAGTCACCTTGTGATGGAGGCGATGGTTCCATTTTACCGCTTGACACAATTTGTGTTCTCGAGTCAGCGCGAGGTATTGTCATTGGGCGCAGCGTTGTATTTGCGGATGGACCAAGAGGCATGGTTGAGGGAATTATGGGCCCCCCTTTCCGAGAATGAGGTAAAGACGCTGTATGTCCTATATTGCCCATGGCCCAAGGTGCTGCTGTAATTGCCATTGGTGGTCTACCGCTGCTTGCGGCTGGGAGTCTTGTTGACCCAAGAAGTGAAGAAGGGGAAGTATATGGCCGTGAGGTCGTGGATGATGAGGCTGATGATGATACAGGTGCTGCAGTTACCCATGGAGCTTGAGTGCCCTGCAGGGGATCGTGATTGACTCTCGGCCGTTCAGCTTCCATCGGGCCTAATTGAGCGATATCCCACTCTAATAAGCCACCCAGTGGAATGTGTTGGACGACAACACGCTTGCCTAAGACTTCAGCCTGTAAGCAAAACGTTAAATAAAGTTTTAAAAATCTATTTCTATTTCTGTCTGATGATATTCTTACCTCGTACATTTTAAATAGCCCGGAATTCACTTTCGTCCAACGTGGTACACCGGAGGCAATACTGTACAATTGAGACGAGTGTTCATGAAAAGGACCCGTCTTGACCTGATGGATGCGTGAAATCGATAGGAAGTAAAGATTAGTCGGGGGAAGGGGCGGTCGCAGGATCGCATTAACGGGGATGTCTGAGTCTATAGAAGAATGCAGAGCTTAATTATAGACGTATTCCCGCCACAACGTTGAGAGCAATACAAACCTCTCAGCTGAGCACTGCCAAAGATGTAGCCCAAGAAACTATAATCATCTAGTCCCCAGACGCCATGACTCCCGGCTGGTTCTAATCGATAGACGTCTTGCAGCCGCCAGCATAGTTGAAGATATCGCACAAACACGACCAACACAAGCTGGCGGTCCTGTTCCGGGCCAGGATCTACGTAGCGAAGAAGGGTCAAGCACAGCAAGAAGAGCGCAAAGGAAGTCTCGTGTCCCGTGCCATAATCCATGCGACTGAACGACCCAAAAGAGGTGACCAGATATGGTGCTATAAGAGGTATAGCTCCGGCCAACTCTGGCGGGAGAAAAGAGCTTAGAGCATCATCGAGGTTCTGGTTTGGTCATGACAGCAGCCCCAGATCATAATTAGACGGATTTTAGGTCAGAGGAATGAGGAAGACGAACGTCTTCTAGTTTCTTTCCCCACGTACGAAAAGCTAAATTCCCAAAACGTTGGGGTGTGGGTAGTGGAGGGATTTCATCAATCCATGTGTCAAGAGTGTTCAGCAAGCCAATGAGAGATGTCGTTGCCTGAGCAAGGTTTTGGTGTTAGATGTTAGGGTGAAGAAGCAGATGCACCCGACCTTACTGGTGTGGTGGACGGAGGGTCGTATGGGAGAAACTGACCAACGACAGATTCATTTAATCGGCGAAGAAACAAGCCGTAGTCACTGTATCCACGGGTACGTTTCCAAAGTTCTACATCTTCATCAAGTTTGATCCTCAGCTTTGGTGGTTGCAATCGGGTTATCTCCGATATGGGAACCTGACGCAGTGGTGGTAAGGCGGCAGTCATGGTGGGGTCGCTAAGAGCAACTAATTGAACTCTTGTCTGTCACAACTCTGTGTAATAAGTTGAGTATACCGAGTATCGTTAGTATAAAGCTTGACCGTCCGATTGACCTGAAGCTCGCAGTGAATGAAAGTGATTTTGAAGTCTTCGCCCGGTCGCCACAATATTGACCATGACGTTAATGAGCGCTTGCCCCCTTTTCCCCAGCACGTGGGAAACGCGAAGGCGCGTGAATCTGTGGCAACATTCAGTATGATTCATCTCTTTCAACGCGACCGCACAGTCACATCTTGTCTTTCCACTGTCATATCAAAGGCGACAAGCAGCCCAAGTATTTCTTACCAACAACCTATATCTATACCTATTTTTACAGGAAAGAAGTTTCATAGTGACAAAAGAATAGCATGGCACCTTACGACGACTGGAATCACGTCGAAGATGATGAAGACGAAGAGCTCCAAGACGATGTAAGTGCATTAATCATGTCAATAGTATCACTACTTATGCCCAGTCCCAGTACTACGAAGGGAAGAAAGATGTGATTCTATTCGCCATTGATTGCTCGGAATCCATGCTTGAGCTCCATGACGACCCTAATTACGAGGACGTGAAGACTTCTCACGTCCTGACTGCGCTTGAAGCAGCAATGCAGATCTCCAAGAAGAAAGTTCTCATTGGTCCGAACGACGCAGTCGGAATTTTGATGTTCAATACAGTACGCCCGCTGCCCTATTTTGTAACATATACAGGCCGTTGACCATGCCGCAGACCAGAAAGAATGAAGCCGGAGGGCAAGGCGCTGACATTAAGAAAAATAACTTCGTCTTTCAACCGATAGACACCGTAAATGCGCCGAAGATTCAGGAACTAATTCAGTTAATAGACTGTACGCGCCCCCTATCTCAAAATCAGTCGGAATAGCTAAGCTAAACAGATACCAAAAGCTGCAAGAGAGGACCCAAATCTTATTCGAGAAACTTTCCCTCCATCTGACAAACGTGTACCCATGGGAGATGTATTCACCAGCTGCAACTGGATCATGCGGGATGGGTCAGTGGCAATCTCCTCCACTAGCTTTAGGTCAACTTGCATTCTATTGATGACTGGAATGTTCTCGCAGTGCACCTAAGACGGCTTCTAAGAGGGTCTTTTTGATCACGGATGAAGATGACCCGAACTCTGGACTTGGGCGAGATCGACTCCTCGTGTCTGCCAGAACAACGTTAACGGTAGGTACTTGGCCCCAAGGGTCCATTCAATCGATTACTAACTCAAGCTCAGGATTTAACCCAAGCAGGAATTATGGTGGAACCATTTTTTATCAGCACGGAAGACAAGCCGTTTGATCAAACGAGGTTTTACTCGGTTAGTTGCCTATCACCCCGAAGCGGGACGCTTGCATGTTAACTGTATTGCTTTCAGGACGTTTTGTTGCCGACTAACGTAAACGAGAACGAGTACGATCCATATGTGCTACCGGAGTCTATCTCAATTACCCGTATCGACGACCTCTTAGCGCAGATGCGTTTCCATGAGGTTGCTAAACGCGCACATTTCAGCATCCCATTTGAATTAGCCAATGGGTTCGTAATTGGCGTAAAAGGGTTCGTAACCGGTGAAATCATCTCTTGCAGTCTAAGAATGACATACAGCTGTCTAGGTATGGATTGGTAACGGAGCAAAAGCGAGGCGCGTATCGTTACTTTGTGGACCTCGGAGACAAGATGGACGTCGCGGAATCGAAAACCTTGTACGTCGACGAGGTAAGTGATGTCAATCTAACAGTAGATCCCGGGACCTTGCTAAATACAAATGGGGTACCTTTGTTCCGCCCGTTATCGGACGCTCTTTAGGAGATGGAGACTGAAGCCCCAAAGTCAAAAATTATGTTTGGTATGGCACTGGGCGAAACCGCCGCGGCTAAAACCGACGAAGATGATTCTCCATCCGGTATTCTGACAAGACGGGTTCCTAAACACGCCAAGGTGAAGCTACATGCACGCCATAGTCTACACCAATAACTAACTGTAACACCATAATTCCTTTCTAGGTTTTCTATACACAGGAGGAAATTCGGTCATTCCGGACGCTTGGTATGCAGCCAAGTATGTTTTGTCATGAATTATCAGGCCACGGCAGAGTCCCCGCTGACCTAAGGTGATAGAGATCAAGCTCCTTGGTTTCAAGAGCCGCCGTGAACTTAAATTTGAAGATAACATCAAGCACTCGATTTTCATATATCCGGACGAGATGGCAAGTCTCAATTGATTGGTCTTGTGAGTATCCGGTCTCATGACAGAGCGCGTTTTTTCTGCAAAAAGAGTTATTCCGGTAGCAAGCGTACCTTCAGCGCGCTGCTCAAGACCATGATCAAGAAGAAACGGATTGGTCTGGTGCTTGCCTTGACACGACGAAATGCATCTCCCATGTTCTGTGCCCTTTCGCCTCAGGTACGGACATTTCCAGATCCCACTTTCCACTCATCTGATCTCTCAGCGCATGCGACTCTCTGTCAACGTCTTTCCTCGTACCTGAATTATGATAGGCTGAGAATGCTGAGGAAGGTGGTTGGAATGAACCTCCCGGTTTTCATCTCATACCGCTCCCTTTCGCCGACGATATTCGGGCCGCACCCATCGAAACGGGATACCGTGGTATGTATTGGGACTGACAGCTTTGCTCCATTTCTTTATACGGGACCATCACATGGTCTCGGGGCATGAATTACGTTGGAGTCAAGAACTGAAATAAGATTCTTTTCTACAGCGTCTGACACTTTGAAAGATGCTGCCCTGAAATGGATAGGCAAGTTGAGCGTCAAGAACGGTTCTTACCCACCAGATTCGTATCCTAATCCTGGTATGTATCCCACTCCGACCGTTCGCTCGCAATGATACCCACAGCATTCCACAGCTCTGGCATACCATAACGCACAATTGGAAGCGAGTGCATTCCGAGAAGAGTTTGATCCCGATGAATTCGAAGACCTCACTCTCCCAAAATATGCCATGATGACAAAGGTTAGATGTTTTTAGATATACCAGTATGTTGGGCCACCGATATTAACTTCTGTAGCGTGCGGGACCGCTCTTCAAGGAGTGGAAACAAATGTTAGCTAAAGAAGAAGGTGCCAACGTTGTCGAACTCCCATCTGATGGAAAGAAGCGTAAGGCGGTGAGTAGAGCTGTTTCTGAGGGCAATCTTAACCCCGCACACCCGCCAGCTCGGGATTTAGGTCCTGCCGTCGATTGTTTTTACGATACTCATCATTGGACGATTATGTATAGGAAGAAACCGTCGACGAGAAGAATCTTCGACAACTGTACAAGACTGGAGAGCTGCACAAAGTACGTTCTCTGACTGGCTATACAGATGGATTAATAATTCATAAATATTTCTCCTCGGCATTCCGGTTCGGCTCTTGCACTTGCTATCTTTATTCAGTTACGAGTTGACCAACTGAAGGTGAGAATAAATTTGCCCCGATGACCAGCTCTGAATGAGCATTCGACTTTGAAATTCCGACGTCGTTGTCACGAGATCACTTCTTCATGACTTCTCTGCATGAGTAGCAAACCAGCCATTCAGAATTGCTGCCAATGTGTCGGGGCTCATTATGATGTTAGTCCGTACTGATCGTGTTACTTTCTAGGCGTTCTGTAAAAGCAACGCCATGCCAGTTTCGGGGAAGAAAGCTGATCTCATCGACCGGGTTGGAGAGTTCCTGGATACACACTAAGCCGGTGAGGGGACCCAAATCTCCTGACTAACGTTTAGTATGGCGTTCTCACTGATGAATTAACAGGGCACATTGTGACGTGTTGGCTGGACCCTCTGGTCTCTTGAACGACACCAGATGCCATTTCGAGCGACGGGCCATGGGAAACAGTGCTCTTCGTATTATCTTTAGAAACGAGTTTCGGAGCCGATGGGCATCCAAGGGATATATTGTAGATCTTCGTATTGGTTCGTTCTTCTGTGTTTCGCATGTATCTGTACTCCAAACTTAATCATAACACTTTACGTATGACGAGGGAAAGTTAAATCGAGACCTGGGTTCACAACATATTCTTCAGGACATGGACTACGACCAGAGGGAGGAAATGTATCCCAGAAGAACGACACCTTGGGAAACTTTCACAATCGTCCCTGAAAACCTTACCGGGAAACGGAAACCAACGAAACGGCGAATATCATATTCCTGACCATATCCAAGGTACGTGCTAGAAGCTGACTTATTGTGGGCGGTGCAGGATTTCCGGATTTCACGCGTTCCCTCGCTCTCTGTGAGACAACCTAGAGTTTCTACGCCCTGACATTTCCTTTTGGTAAGATCTGCTCTACATCCATGGCGAAGCTCATGAACAAGTTACCATTACTTAGGGTTAGTAATAGAGATATCTTTTACGTCTCCTCGACGCGGATTCCAGGAGAGCCATGCGGTCTGTCATCACAGGGACTGCCCTGGCCGGTTTCTGCGACATCTTAACTTCGCAACGCCATTGTGGCGCAAATTATTTCGATTCAATCTCGAAGAAGAGAACGTCTCCTCGATGATTAATATATCCTTGTTGAGTGAGCTCGTGAACAGTCACATTACACAGGCGGCGGCCTGTTGCAACGTTCGGAACCGCGGGTCGACTTCTCGTACTTCGCGAACAGATTGAGATACAGCCTTTACCTGTGGCTTGCATTCAGTTTCTTTCTCAGAAATTCTACAATAAATAACCCTCTACTCGTCCCTCTTCAGTGAGAAAACCTCGCTATTAGTCTGGGGATACCATCGGTTCGCCAATCTGTCGTTCTCATTCAACCCGGAGCCGCACGGCAACACTAACGGTGCCGAAACATAACATCAGGTGAGCACTGTATCTTCATGCACTCGGGCCCTTGTGTTTCAGCGACGTCGGTGAGAAATACTCAGGACTGTCAAAACATGTGTGAGAAATGGTTGTCCAGTGAGCTGAACGACGATGCCCATAATTGTCCATTGCCCAAGTGGGACGCCCGTCCTGAGATAAGATTGCGTGTAGAACTCCCATGCTCTTATCAGATAACTCGGTATTGCGCAATCTCCCCGAGTCCTTCATCTTGCAAATCTCAGTAAGCACTCTCGACGCTGTCTTCATCGTTCTAGTCGCAGCCTTCACCGACGACCGTAGCTCGACTATTTAACCCTTGTTACATCATAAACAGGCCCACTTAGACAATGGCGGGAATACCATCGAACTTTCACGTTGTTGACTCCACAGAACAATTTCAGGTTCTTCTCTCAGAAGATCTCAAACGAGTATCGCTTCTTAATTTTTGGGCACCATGGGCCGCACCTTGCTCGCAAATGAATGAAGTCGTCTTGGAACTCGCCAAGAAGTACCCCCAGTTACTCGTTCTGCAGGTGTGATATGTCTCGAAACTTGAACCATGATGTCATACTGATCACTCGAAGTAGATCGAGGCAGAGTCACAGTCTGATATAGCCGAGTCATTCAATGTCGAAGCTGTTCCTACCTTTGTAGTCCTCCAAGTACGTTTGATCATGCTGCTCGGTTATATGAATGTAATTTATCTGAACGGTTCCAGGGACACAATCTCTTAGGTCAAATCTCTGGTGCCGATGCGCCAAAACTCACGAAACTCCTTTCAGACAACATCAATGGAGTTTCATCCGTAAAACCTCAATCGCACACAGATCAACAACCCGCATCCGCGAGCTTAGACGAGACCCCCGAACAGCTTAATGAACGTCTGCATAAACTCATGAACCAAGACAAAGTTGTCCTGTTCATGAAAGGCAATCCGGATCAGCCCAGATGCGGGTTCTCTCGTCGGATTGTTGCCACCCTTCAAGAGCACAAGGTCCATTTCGCTCATTTCGACATCCTTTCGGACGAGAGTGTCCGTTCCGGCCTCAAAGTCTTGAATAACTGGCCCACCTTCCCTCAGCTAATAATCAACGGAGAGTTTGTGGGTGGTTTGGATATTGTGAACGAGATGGTAGAAAATGGGGAGTTGAGTGAGCTACTGGGATAGTTCTCATTTGGTCGTATGTTTGTGTATCTACTTTGTATCCGTAATAATAGTTTCAAGGTTGTATCTCGTAAATACCATTGATGGAATCATGTTCATTGTCTACGCTATAAAACGGTCAAGATAGGGAAACAAACCTGGACTACGATCATATCGAGTGTCAGCCCACTCACAGAAGGAATAAGCTGGATGCGTCAGACAGTGTCCTATTCACTCACTACACGTTGTATAACCATGATAGAGTTAGACTTGAAGCAGTAAGTTCTGTGGGTCTTTTCCACATTGCACAGATATGTAAGTAGCAGTGCTACTGTGCATCCATGCATACATACGACAGGATAACTGACGTACCATGACAACGCTTGATGAAGATACCTATTCATACGTTCAGAGCACGGGGCACCGATATAAGGACAGAGTAGAGCGCCTTGAAGGCCACGGGAAGATGATAATAAAAGGGTTGTAGCAATTTGAAGTTGTCAAAATACATTATCGCTAGATTGAGGCAATGCGGTGGCTGGTATACAGGGAAACAGACGGACTGATATAGGGCGAAGAACGCCCCAAATTTCCAAGAAAATACAGGCATCCTTAATGAATGCACAGAAGAGTCGACATCACGGAAAGGGTGCACAGAACTATGAAGTAGGACAAGTCAGTGTAAAGAAGATTGGTTAGCAGATGTAACTATATATAGCTAGGATGAACCCGGAACCATAGACCACATAACGCAACGATCACTGTCCATATGGAGCTGTAGAGGACGACGGCTGGGCCCCTTGTAATGCACGAGTATGGTTCAGTCGGCCGAGGTCAAGTGCTCGTCTCCCCCCCAAACTCTTGCGCATGCGAGCTAGCGTACCACCCTGAGTTGTTCCTCGTCCTCGTCCTGTACTACGTGTGGGTGCACTTCGTACGGGAACGGGCTCCGATGGGGATATGGGGGGTGAAGATGACCGTGACGGAGGAGGCGAATTGGTAGCTAAGTCTAAATCACCATCAGATTCAGTCTCTGAGACGGCTTGTGTTCGTTTAGTTTTCTTCATGTTAGCCAAAGTCAACGCATAGGCTCGGACTGGGATATTTCCTTGATTAGGTAACCGCTACTCGAGATGGTAAGATGGGGTTGAACAAACATTGAGGGGACATACTCGAAATGCAAATCGGCAGACTTTGAAACCATTGATACCCATCTCGAGTTTAACCTAAAGTAAAGGATAAGCAGGGTATTTTTGCAGCATTTCCATCGACTTACGTCGTCTATTACATATAAACCGTCGTAACGGTACCTACAAGAAGACTAGTTCAGTTGAAATATCTTATAAAACGAGACGCGTGGTTGATACCTACCCTTCTGGGGGAGCATACTTTGAGTTACATTTGGATCCTCTAATCACCCGTACTGGACTCCCGTTTGTGTAGGAGATCTACGATAGGACGCGTCAAATTCTGTGAAATAGGCCTGGACCAATGAGCCTACCAGTAAGGCTTTATTGTGAGAATGTTCGAATGATTGGTCTTCAATTTGTCGACCATACTTTGTCTAGAAAACCGGTAAGACCAGTGAGACGTCATATTTTCCAACTTGTACGGACTTGTTTGCCGGTATTCGTGACCTTTTCCCGGCCACCAGTGCCCGTGTACATGCTAACGCGTTTGAGTAGACGGCGGAATGCTATACAGCTGTCAGGTACTTACAAAGTCTCACCCTGATCGTCGTCGTCGTTATATTGCCCCGAAAGTGCGATACTATAAGCACCGTGGACCTTAGAGCCGTAGATGCCCGCAATTATTCCAACATGAACACCGGAGTCACTGCAGGCTTTCCTGAAAGATAGAGTCAATGTGACAACATTTCTATCCCAGAAACCAATCATCGTACCGACTTGGCCAGGTCGTGAACAAGGGTACGCCAGGAATGTGGCCAAAGCGTGTACTAAGCATCTAGTTCAGGACCCATAACTCGTATATAGGATGGGAAATAACTCTGACGGGTCGACTTCTCTCATATTAATGTTGTCTTCTGGCTGTATTATTTAGGTCAAGAAAAGAGGATGGACAGTTCAACACAAGAGGCACAAGAAACCGATCAGATTAAAAGACTCGCGGGATTTGAATATATGAACCACGCTCTCGTGGATGGTACTCTCCCACGACATATTGAGCGTGGCTGCTTGAAATATCGACCAGTACAGTAGTAGACTCATCCTTTTTCGTCAAGAGACCATCAGCGGTGTTCTGAGTCGAGAGATAGATATCACACTGAACTTTGCCATATCGTAAGAGCTTCGATTCTGTGATGAGAAGGGCATAGCGATGACGTTATGACTGTGTTTGTAGTACTTAGACTGTCGTTTTGGCTAGAGGCCTGTTGACCTCATATTGTGCATACTCCTATAACTTCGCACGGCAGCTCACTAGAAAAAGATATTCAAGGCAATTTAGAGGTCAATATCAACATCGGCGAAGAAGCCTAAGACCCCTCTGCAGGTCGGACCCGCACGTTCATGCAAGTCCCATGCTGGACAATAACGTCTCGCTAGATGCGAATCTCCCTCTCCTTCGCCACAAATGGACTGAGCTGGAACGTTGCTTCATGACGATGGAGGATATGGAACCTCTCACAACCGCTCTTAAAATCCGATATGGTGCTAGCCTCACCCCTATCATTGGCCCTCCTCCCTTTTCTTTCGACACGGCCCTGAAACATCTCAGCGAGGAGCCCCATGGCTTGCTCTCGTCGGAAGAAGCACATGCAATCACTCACTTCGTCGCTGCAGTCATTGCATCCGGAGAACCGAGGGCCGGTCTCCCTGTAAAGACTTCCTATCCCTCCACTCACTCTCGGCTTGAAGCCAATAAGAACAAGCCCGTTACGCACATTGCTACATGCCCCACTAACCCTCACAGTATACTATATGCAGTCGAATGCCGAGATAGCAAGGAGCTTGGGATATATGTCCTTGTATATGAGCGCGTCACTCTCAGCCAGATCACTCGGCAAGGTTGCACCGATGTTGCTTCTCTCGCAGAATCCCTAGCTCGTCGTGGCTGTAAGTTTGCCCTGTTGTGTCCCAATGACGCAGCCTCACAGCAGATACCACCCACCCTTTCTGTCACAACCTCTTTTCGTGCCCGCGATCATACATTCACACGGGATGATTATGTGTCGTATGTTCTTACTCGTGATCGTCTACTCCTCAATGCTTCTCTGGCCATCGCTGCATTCTCATACGGTGGTATACTTTATCGCCTCGCAACTGAAAGTGTTCAGCAATATGGTCTATTTGATTATGATGGCTCGGCCGAGCAGTATGTCACGCATCAATCATCCTTCGTCAGCATCGACAATCTCCCGGCAATGGTTCACTATTCCCTTACGCCCAGCGAGATCGAAATTATTGTCGGGGCCTATCCGGATCTCGATCGTAAGCACAGCCAACTATTTCCAATCATCCTCACTGACCTCTTCTTTTAGAGCAGCAGAAGCAAATTAGTCTCTACACTTGGTGGCCAACGCCAACTGTCTGGGACACATCCGGTTTCCAAGTGGGTTATTGGACACGTGCTTGCGAGGCCTGGTTCCAACAAACCCTGAGCAAAAATTGAGATCAAACTCATGTTCCTCTCACCCAGTCTCAGTGGAGAAAACAGCTACGACGCTATGCAAAACTTGTCAAGGAATTCCAGAATCCACTGCACAACTGAATTCTGCTCATCTGCTGTCTATCTCTCAACCTCTGTGTTTATTGTATATTCTCATTTGACTCACAACTGAGTTTTCTCCTCCTGGTAACTCGCGACAATGGCGAAACTTATATCCTGCAACATTATTCGCTCTCGGCGAGCGGCAACCCGATCTAGACATAATATGTCCGAATTGGCAATTCAGTATGTTATACCTTCGTCCTTTGTCCCCACCCCCCTTCCTCTCATCATCTCTGCATTAATCTTTTTCTTGGGGCCTCTAACCATTTCTTTTTTTCTCACTCGTTATTTACTATGCCTTCAATGTCCATTTTCCGACTCATTCTTTCCCCTTTCTTGACATCCTGTCTGTACTTCTTGCCTCAACCGTCCTCTCCATAGTACAATATAAAAGACATGTATTTTACTCGTACACAACCCACACTCTGACCATTTCCTTGTTCTACAGAAATAAGCAACACAATGAAAGAAATCCGTTCAGTTAATGTACAGAGATAGAAAAGGAGGCAATACAATGTTCCGAATTCCAGTCAGATCAGAGAAAGCCGGGACGACAAGCGGCGGGTTGAACCTATTGTCGTACGTGGGCATGAATATAGTCGTTTGAGCTCAGTTACCCATTTCATCGTCATTTGCTTGTGCAGACGGGATAGCTGGGCTTCCTACGTCAGCTAAACTCCCTCCGATGGTGGAAGTGGAGGCGCTCTCTGTAGAAGGCGGTAATGGTTCAGAAGGCATTGCGACGGGGAAGATATGTCCAAAGTTGGACCTGCATCTTTACTATCGGACTCATTGGATGGAGTCTTTACATGCATAGGCCATCCGTCAAAAGTCGCAGGCATCAGAGGTCGTTGAACAGGAATAAGGCCTTGATCGGGTAACCGCTTGATACGTTATGAGAACACATCCAAGGATAGGGCGAACACACATACCCTCAATGCAAATTTGCAAACTTGGAAGCCAGCCTTACCAACTTCCATATTGAACTGGTACGATGCTCTGAGTTGCTGTATTTATGAAAACCTCAAAAGACTCACGTCGTCGATGACGTACAAGCCATCGTAGCGGTACCTCTAAGATTGTGTCTCAGCGAATACGACTCACGTAGTGTATATGAATCTGATACTTACCCTGTCCATGGGGCGTAATTTGATTTAGACTTGGCTCCTCTGATCACTCGTATTGGAGTGTTGTTGCGAAAAGATACCTTTATCTCGTCTTTAATCCTCGGTCACAAAGGTGAAGGAAGAGGTATCATCAGCTTACAAACAGGGCCTGGTTATGCGGGTGCTCAAATGTTTGATCCTCGATCTGTTTGCCGAACATTGTCTGGACAAAGATTAGACCAATTAATACAAAGAGATATTTACTACTCACCCTTTTCCCCGCCTCATTGAATTTCGCCCGACCACCAGTGCCAGTATACATTCTAACACGATTAATATGAAGAGGAAATATGACGAGAATTGGGAAGTAGGGACTTACAAAGTATATCCGTGATCATAGTCATCTGTATAGTGACCCGATACGACGATGCTATAAGCACCATCAACCTTGGAGCCCGAAATGCCGGCGAAGATTTTGGTATGAATACCACAGTCATTACATTGTTTTCTAGGAGAGTTTAATTGCATAATTCAAATGTTAGTATCCTCCACTGATTAGACTCACCGCTTCTCCCAGATGGTGAACTTGAAGAGATCAATGCCAGGGATTTTGCCAAATCGGGCACTAATCAACTAGTTCAAAGAGTCTCGACTCGCAAGAGAGAAATACGTGGCACTGACGTTTTGGCCCCTCCCATAATTGTGGGCTCTATTATTTCCGAGATTACTTGTTGAAAAACGCAGCTTGTCTGGAGTAATGGTCAGCTCGAACGATAAGAGGCCCCTGGACCTCGTTGTCCATGTCCGACCCTGAGGGTGGGAAACCGGGCCGGGGCCGGCGGCGCCATAGTCTTCGTCCGCAGCCAGTCTGTGCCAGGCTAAAGAAAGTAAGAACATGTAGATTCTTCAATTTATTACAGGTGGTTGTTAACTACTACACCTTCCGAATACGGTTAAGGTTAAAGATTAGACTCCCGTCATAGGTCAGTACCGGTCAGTGCTAACGAAGTCTGAGCCGTACTCCGATCTTCATGAAGGTTTGTATAATTGTTACACCAGGTTTAACTAGAGCGAAGGCTGGGATCGGGCTGGATTGAGTACCATCATGAATAGTATCCAAGCAGCCTGAGCCATGGATGTTCGAGAAGTTGAGCTGCAGACCATCGTAGTTTGGGGTCAATGGTCAGACCGCGTAATAAAAAATCAGAAACCTCATCCACTTCCTGAGACGCAAGCTTGGTCCTAGCAAGAAGGTCCTGTAGCGTGATAGAGTACGAGCCAGGTCGCAGAAGATTACCTGTATGACGTGTGTTGGATTCGAAGCTATAGACATTGTATGAGCACAGCTCACCTCGATTATCGAAAAATTCTGCGGTTCTTCGACTACGTTGGAGGAGATCGTGCGGAAACGATCCAAAAAGACCAACCATTTGAGCAAGGTGAGTTTGTGCCTGATTCATACCTGTTATTTCATTGTTCCAATTAGGATCAAAAAGAAGAGCCCCGCGGACGAATTCATAAAGCTACAAGAAATATGAAATATGAGAATAGGTTCGACTCAAGGGATAACAAGCACATACGAGACATGACAGGTTCCATACATCTACCTTTGTATCCCAATCAGCACCTACAATAACTTCAGGAGCACGTAGAGCGAGAGGCTGTAGCACAGCGGCCCACCGCCTCGCCAAAGTATTCGCTAGATACCAAAACGTATCATTAGTGAAGTAAATTCATTGAAAGACTCGGAACAATTGGACATACCAGAGCCAAAATCGATCAACTTGAAGTTTGCGGATTGCAGATCATTGATATTGATTTGGGTGGATGTTTGACCCGCTGTCGGCGGCGGACCCACCATCATAATGTTGTCGGGCTTAATGTCTTGCAGGGGTATCATTAAGACCGTCCGTGAATATTAGTAGCGCACAACCTACCTGTGTGAATGACGCCACACTTGTGGACATATTGCAAGGCTTGCAGCATCTGCTTCGCGATTCGCCTCACCAGAGGGAGAGGCATTGGACCATTGAATGCCCGGGACACAGATCCCATACCCAATCGTAGAGGTTCCAGAATAAGGCAGATATGCTCACCATTGGGGCCAGTATGTGTGAACGAGTCGAAAAGCTGACAAACATGGTGCCATCCAATTGACTGGGGATCCGTGTCCCGAAGAAGCATCATGATCCCGCGTTCGTCAGGACCATGAGTCTCCCTTGTCAGTTCTGAAACTAGGACCTTCATAGCGGCGAGTCGATTTTCTCTAATGTCCGATGCATTAGCCAACGAACGCCTTTCCAACGAACGCCTTTCCAACGAACGCCCATACCTTATATCGCGAACAAGAAGAACCTGAGAATAGACACCAGAGCCAAGCTGGTTAATAACTTCATATCGTTCGCAGAACACTTCGCCTAGTTTTATTGGATGGAAGGTCCTGGCACTTGAGGTAGCAAATGTAGCGTTGGTGGGGGTGGAAGTCGTCAGGGCCCGGGTGTGACGACCCATCCTAATCATAGCCTTTGCACTTGAAAGAAACTTGAACATACTGTGTAGTATTAATTATGAGGTAGACGACGCTTGACGTTCAGATTTCAGAGATACTACTGGGCAGTTAGAGAGAAAGAGAGAACCTGAAGGAGTTTCAAGTTCAACAACAGAAGCACCCGAAGTGTTGTTTGGACGCCGATCATTGATCGCGTATTGAGCAAATCTACCAGGACACGAGGCGAGATATAGACATAGCCTACCTGAGAAGCAGCTTCTCAATAGCTTTGCGACGATCAGCCAATTTCCCAACTCGATCCTCTTATAAATGTTTACAATCCACTAGAAATCGACTTCGAACCAGCCAGACTCACTTCGTACTTCTTTGAGATTCAGACTATGGCTCGGGAAAACTTCAGATCGTCAAAGTACCCTTGTTCGACGCCATCACCAGAGGCGCGATCTCTCAGTACAAGAAAGCCATCTGATTCATGGGTCAAAGTGAGGGAGGGAGAGTGGATAAGATATGGTTTGAGTGTTTGGAATCGGAAATGTGCATGGAAATCACGTCGCTAGCCCAGATGGCACTTGGCTCTCGTCCGAGTAGATCCGAATCTACATTCAGGATTTACGTCGAGTGCATTTGACAAGGCCAGATCGTCTCAAGTAAAGAAGAGAAATAGAAGAAAATGTTAGAAGTGGAAGTGTCGTTACAGTATCTTATTGAAGGAAAAGTGACGACTCTACTTTTGTCACGTTGTGTGAACGGAGGGCGGAAATGTTGCTACATGTTATGGACTTAGTTACTTTTTGAGGCTGGAAAAAGGAACAGTGGTACAGCGGGTGTGCTAAAAAAATACAGTTTCTTCTACATGATGCTGGCGAATGTCCGAAAGTCCTTAGAATGCAGGTTAAAGTCCAGGAGTGCAATAAGTAAGCTATAAAAAGTCCTTGATTCATCGAGCAAAGGAGTGAGCAAAAGGAACAGCGGAATAATCAGAACACTTCAGTGCTGGAATCATCGTCACCGTCTTCTCCTTTCCACAGAGTATTGCGGACCACTAGGTCCGCTTCGCGAGTTGAGAGCAGGATCTTCAGCCGTTCGGCCATCTCGTGTTGAGTACCTTCAGTCGCTATCTCCGGATTGTATTGAGCATGGGCGGCGAGGTTACGTCTCAATGCAGCTATGCTCAGGTCTGAGACGGCATTTGGATCAGAGATGAGAGGGGCCTCAGGTTGAAGGACATATTTGCTGCCCATTTCTAGCGAAACGTACGATCATCGTTAAGGATAATCAGGATAAAGCTAAAGAAACCGGGCTCACTTTCCACGTAGATCTCACACTGGCGAGGCACCTCCATTTCCATCGTGTGTGGGCGTTCGATGGCAGCAGCACAAAAGCGTCGCAGTCCAGGCATCCCAACACGAGTGTCTAGTAGTGTCAGAAATCGAAGTTTGTAAAGCAGGATAAGAGCTGGGACGACGTCGTCGTCAATGTCCGTGTTGAAGGCGATGTCCAGTTCGGTTAGAGAGCGCTTGAGGGCGACAAGGTGGAAAATACTATATTCAATCAATTCAATTCATCTCCTGACCGCTGTGAGAATAGAAGAACGAAAAAGAAGCCTTACGCCTCATTTCCTATTCCCGTGTTGCTGATCCAGAGTCGGGCGAGGCGAGGGAGATGATGAACCTGTTTCATGTCGCCGTCTTGCAGTTGGGCACCAGACAGGTTGATTTCTGTCAAGAATAGGAAGCTATTGGGTTTCGAGAGCACTGCGCTACCAGGTGAGAAACCCATAGGATCAAACGATGAAGTAAATACCATGGAGAAGATCACGGGCATCCAGGTTGAGACCTTCTTCGTCTGTCATCGAAGCGGCTAAATCCAAGCACCGGATCTCTGACATGCGTAATAGGTCGAGTACCCTAGCGTTGAGGTTACCTACGAATGGTTATATTACTAGCTGCTTACGCTTCCCGCGAAGGAACACGGACCGTCCATTGACAGAACATCTACAATCTTCTGGTGTGTGTTGGCCTCCTGAGCTCGTAGTCGCTCTTTTAGTCGGACACCAGGCAACACTGATGCTAAGCGAGAGATAAATGTCTTTAGACCTCGAGGACTTTCGGTCCCGATTTGCGGACCATACAGTTCATCTGACCATATACCATGAGCGCATGCCGTCAACGATAATGTGCATACATACCTAGAAGGCGTCATAGGAAGAGATAAGAAATAGAACGCATACTAGCCTTAACCGAAAGGACGAGATAGACCAGCAAGTAAATACCTTCCAGTAGGCGAACTCGGTCTGTCAAGTGATCTTGCGAAGTTGCCTGGAGGTCATATGGCGAGAAGGCTACTCGTGTTGGAAAGAAGTGAAGTCTTGCAGCTTTTGCACTAAGTTCAAACGAGCCCTCATTAACACTCATGGAAGAGCGTTGACGCCTGAATGGTCCTTGGAATTCACTGAAGGAGTCCGATGTTCGAATATGAACGGGCTTAGACGAACGGCGAGCAGTTTCATGACGCAAGGGGCGATTTCCGTGCCTATCAGCTGTGTTCCTCCAAGAAGGCCCCGAGTGCAGATGATCAGTACCAAGACTAGAGCTAGAAGAGTCGTGTCTGAGGCGTGTCGGGAGATTGGACGCGTTTCTAGGAAGATAGTGTAGTTGCAAAAGGTCCTCCTCGTCCAGAGATCTGTCTAGCATGTTGTGAAAAGAGGGGAATAGTAATTGGTCCACGTCATAGGCGGGATCGGGTGTGCGAGCAGACTTTTGGCGGTGGGTGCTTGCTTCTATATAGATCTTTTGGCGAACCGTTTCAAGAAAAGACAGAGCGGGTATTGAGGGGCAGTAGAATGGGTTTTCGTCATCCACAACAAGGTCTGGGTACTGCATTGCAACCGGCATTTCCTCGTCCTTGAAGCAAATGTGAACTTGAAGACGTTGACCGTGACGTAGGCTGCCTCAACGGTTTATATTTTGAATGGTTGTTATAATCTTTTGCAGGTGTATTTGTACATGATTCAGGGTTAGTTATATGAGACGTACCTTTGAGGTCCGTAAACCTTGTCTAAAGTACGGTAGAGGACGGCTCGGATAGTACTGAAGAGCACTCGGCAGTGAGAGTGTAAGTTAGGACGCGGAATTTCAAATCACCTTCAACGAGCGTCAACTTGTAGATCATCATCTTTCAAAATATGAAGCTTTGAAGTCGAGATGCCTACAGACATGTTGTATATTGACATTACTATTCGGACAAGCCGTACAAAGGTTCCCATATGTACAACATATCTTTTTACGATACAATGATAGTGCACAGTCCCTTAGACACCGCGACGGGCGCTTTTATTACAAAGATCATCAGCATAATGAAATCGTGATGCTGCGGGAACATCCGCAACAAGGTTCGCTTCGCTATTGAACTTTCTCATTGTAAAGTCGACCATGTCTGTCAGTGACGACGCTAGCATCAAGCAGTCTGTTGAAGAGGTCTGGT
Organism: Cerrena zonata; assembly: GCA_038087015.1. Classification (NCBI taxonomy): domain Eukaryota; kingdom Fungi; phylum Basidiomycota; class Agaricomycetes; order Polyporales; family Cerrenaceae; genus Cerrena; species Cerrena zonata. The sequence goes on along the minus strand of JASBNA010000070.1, from coordinate 192,995 downwards.
ACCTCAAGGAAATATTCTTCAAGCGCAAAGAGGATGAAGAGACACGTAGGGTGAAGGTTGTCACTCAGAACTTTAATGGGTCTGTCCCATTTTCCGCAGTAATTGCCTGTAGAACAACGCTCACAATGTATCGTGTAGGCCGTGTTCGTTCATTGCGATATGTCAGTGTCTAGTGCATGTCAGATGGTACCTTGCTGATTTTTTTAACTTTACAGGCAACATCTTACTGCTTCGTGGAGACATAGAAATACATCCTCCTGGTCGCATGACGGTATCATATGAAATGCTGTCGCAACTGGTCGGAGAATACCTGCTGTTGTCATGTCCAGAAGTTGACATATCAGCTGCATTATCTATTATGCCTTACACCACTAGTAAGTCCTCCGATCCACGTTGTTTGTAGTACCTTTGTCTGTCGACGGATATCGGATCGAGGGGCAGCAACTCGCGCCTATCACTACGTCCCTCGCTTGTTTTCACAAGAACCATTTTTCAGATGGGATAGCTCCTCTCTGAACGGCATCGGGGGCGAACAATCGTCCTTCCCTTGTTTGCCCACCCTTCTCTACCAAACCCCCAAGTGAGGGAGTATAGCAACACGACGTTTTAATTTCTCAAAAAACGCGCGGATAGGCAAATTAGTTTACTAGATGGTAACCCGTATCCCAGGCCCCTCGATTGCACCTTGTCTAGTTTCGTGGAAGGAACCAACACCTCAGTCACATGTGCTGTGTACTTACTTTACCCCTTCATCTCCACTATCGAGATACCGTAGAACATCTGAACTTACTGATATTCTCTAGAGGGATTGGACCTCAATCCCGTATTTACCGACTTTGCACGTTTCCGACCAGCGGGTGCCGGGGGCGAATTAAAACTTTTCGAACAAGCCGGAATTAAACTCGTCCACGGTTGGCTCGTCGATCCACATAGCCCCGAATTCCCCGTCGTGTCAAGGCTAAAGGATTACGATACATCCGTGAACCTGATTGTGGAGGCAGACCATGTCACAAAGGGACAGTTTGTAGTCGCAGAAGATAGTCTCGACAACCTCGCGCTAGTAGATACAGTCGGGAATGGAAGTGCGTCCGTTGCAGGACCTTCAGGCTCGTCCTCAAGCCAAGCGGGACCCAGCAATACGGCCGGATCGAGTAGCAGCAACGGTGGCATTCAGGCCAGTCTTACCGACGAGGAGAAGAAGAAAGTAGAAGATGGTGAGTAATTTCTTAGCCAGTGATCTCGTGTGTTCCTGGCGCTGCTTCCGGACCAGCAGTAGTGTATTGGGTCCAAGCGAACAAATTCCATGAGCGTTAGTCGCTGATGTGGTAGTGACCCCAACGCCTCACGCGCACAGGATCGAAGTGGCACTTACATTTTCTCACAACGATCTTTCCTTCCACCCACTGACCGCCCTTGTTCTTCTCCCTAAGCCATCATCATCCGCCAATTCCTCGACGCAACGCGCTCCCAGTTGACCTATCATGGACTCTTCCATCTCGCCTCATCCTTAAGTCCTGGAGCCCTCGTGGCCCTCTTTCGCAACTCACATCTCTCGGTTCTCTTTAAATCCCCGAACCCCGAGGATAGTGGTCTATATTCGCTAGTCACAGACCAGTCTTTCTTGTCAGAACCGTCAGTAGTCTGGGAAAGAGTAGAAGACGTCGAGGGTGGGGCCTCTACGTTTGTGGATTCCGAGTTTGTCAAGAGCAGCCCCGCTGGTGGGGACTATGCCGGCCACACGGGTGAGACTGCACTGGCCGCACTGGAGACAGATATGGCCGCCATGACGATGGAAGAACGCGCCGAGTAAGTAAGAGTCCCTGAATACTCTTCTTTGTGTCTTGGCCTGAATCGGTGGAGGTACTGACTGCCACCCGCCTGCTATTTTCTAGCCACAACTTCGCGATCCACCTACAAGCGCAAGAAGACGAACGCGCTCGTCAAATACGGCAACGCCGGGATCTGGAACAGGCACAGCGAGAAGAAGTGTATAGGATGCAAGAAGAGGCTCGGCGGTTGGAGAAACAACAGAAGAAGGAGAAAAAGAAAGACTGTATCATCATGTGATACTATTTTTTCTCGATCTCTCCACTTTCTTTTTTTCGCGTACTCACCTATCCACCCCACTCAATGTCTTCTGGTTTCTAAACTAAGGGCCACAATATCCTATTGATTCGGTGAGAACGTTCCTTCCCTATCAATGTGAGAGTTTATCCAGTAATACTGACGGCACTCTTGAATTTCGAATTCTGATCTAGTTCGTTCTCAAGATCCCCTGGTACCCCATTCAATAATTCTATAGTCTTCGGACTCTGAAGACCTGTGCGACACCTAGTGTGTGTCTGCGTATCTTTATGGAGTTTGGAACATGGACACTACCATTATTCGTTATTCGATATATTAGCGATGGTCCAAATACAAATATACCCTCCTGCTGCATCATCAATTACAAATCACGACCGGTCACGGTGACGCGCCTTGCGTGTGTGGGTACCCTGAAGGAGAAAACGTTTAGGGTCCCTAGTCGTGCAACTACCGACAGGTGAGCCAGATAGTATGTGTACCTGCATTGGAACAACTTTGAGAATTCTCCCGAGCCCGAGAGTGACATCCATCACGATCACGGTACCGTTTCATGGCGCCACATGACGATGGACTATGGCGTATCGAGTATATTCAACCCAACCAGACGCAACCTCGTTCACAACACACGTCCAACACCTGCACAGTCCATACGAACAGAACCTAATAATAACCAATTCATCCCCCACGACCATCCTTCCCAACCTTCTATCTCATCACATACCTATAACCCATTGTCACCCCCATCAGGTACGAATCCACATACAACACATTCCGAGATGGGCAAGTAGAAACGATCGATCGGGTGTGCAAGTGGAGTATTGGACCCCCCGTTCTCGTTGTCTAGTCCCTCTCATCTTCTACGAACATTCTGATCACTTGTTTTATTTTTATTCGGAGTAGGTACGACTTTCTCAAGATTTTATGTACACAAGAGATCTTGGACTCCGGTAAATACGGACTCCCGAGGAACAGACTGCGGCGGTGGCGCTGTCATTATGTTGGATTTTGGTCAACAAACGAGACAAGAACGAAGCCATCAAGTAACACAGTTAATGCTAGTAAACAAATGGGTATAAAGCTAGTTACTTATACTTATGAGATTGAGACATGGCTGTCAATCTCGGGAGCCTCGGACTTCTCCCGCGAAGCATTCAATGGAACCTGTCGTCCAGGTGAGAGGAATACTTACCCTCAACTTGAATACGTCCTCGCTTCCCTTCACCAGCTACCTGCTTGAGTATTTGTGTGAGAGAAAAGAGGGTACGTTGGACGAGATCAGGACGTAACATCACAACAAGGTAGACCTTACCATGCTTCCTTGTCCAGTTCATCATGTCATGGCGCAGACAAGCCTAGAAACAAACATGCGATGAACAGAAGGGGCCTGTCTCAAGGCGATGGGTGAATCGTATCTCCATATAGTAGCGACATACCATAGCACCGAAGACCCATTTGTGACAGGATGATTGGATTACGAGATCATTGAGATTTGCTGGCAGAGAGGAGTCGATCATATGGACCGGGGAACTAGAGACTCGGATTGTGAATTGCAAAAGAGCACTCAGCACCCGGACCAAACGTGTTGTTGTTGTTGTTGGAACAACACATGGCTGCGGGATGGATAAGGATGTGTAAATATGTACGTCAACGTTTCCATGGTTCATATGGCATATAGATTGTTGTCCTACTAGTGTTTGTTGGAAAGATGGCGGAAATAAACGAACATACCAAAAGAGGCTTTGGAGCCCACACGAGGGAGCGTGATGTCGTTCGGAATAACTGATATATCCTTATATCATTGACATTGACGATCATTGTTATATTCCTATACAGTGGAGAGTTCGGAAGAACGTTCAGCGAATGAATTCCGAAGAAGGATTTGTGTTCGTATTGGAGATATCACCAAATCCAAATGGCAATAAGCACAGTGTCAGACGATTTGGGCGTTGTTGTGTTGTTTCCGAAAGATTCAGTAGATCGGTTAACCCACAATATCCCGTTGCTGGTCCAAGTCCGATGAATGTCTGGCACGATCGAGGCAGTGCGATCTGGAAATATATGGTTGTAGTCTGTTGTCATCGTGATACCAACGTTGTAACACGCACCTATTGTATCACTCTATGGATACATAAAACATAGCACACAAAACATAACTAAAACCCGCGCATAAACCAACAACCGTGACGACCATTTCCATCGTGGGTTGCCCATTCAACTGAATGAGGCAACATAGACCCGGTGACCTAGTACGCGAAGAGAACGAGGTGGAGAAAGAAGGCGTTCAGTATTTGATGGCTGGAACGATATTTCCGAATCTGAATCTTGGAGGAGATTCGCTGGCACGCTCATAGAGGCTAGCAGAGAGAGAGAGAGATCTGTTTGGAGAGATTAATTGAACACCGTGACCGTAAGCGGAGGCCGTGATGGTATATGGGCTTAATGTAACAAAAATGGGCTGCCACGAGCTGCCCCACGCTTATGCTACCTACGGGCCTAAATCTGGGTAATACTTTTGAATTTCGAATCAAATCCCACTCCTTTCATTTAGGTATACTATACTCACAGCAGATACTGTACAGATATGACCACTTGTTCACTGGATGTGACCAGTGACCACCTCAAGTTCAGTTCACAACTCTCGGTGACCTGTGACACTGTCGCCAGAAGGACGCCTAGGAGAAAAATTTCCCCAAATAGGCAAAGAAATTGGATTAGCGCCCTGTTCACAGACCTCTGTGACCTGTGACGACGGTCAAAATCTGTTCAATTTTAATGGCTGTGACCTGTGACGTGAACAAGTGGTCATATCTATACAGTAGATGAGAGGAAGGAATCATCTAGTATGATTGCCGAATGTTGGAGCACGAGCACGAGAGGGAAGAAGAGGTGGAGAGGAATTGCCGAACGAATCTCTGTTGAAACGTGATCTTTGTAAGATGGGACGTCGAGGGTGTCTAGTGCCACTCGAGATGCGTCCAAGGGGGTCTAAGACCCTAGGTCTCCGGAGGTCGACCTAAAATTCAATTGACAGTTCGCAGTTCGGAGTGTGATTCGGGTGCGGGTGCGGATGCGGGATACTACGCAACGGAGGTGTGGTGTGTTCAAGAAGGTGGACAGACCGGTGTGTCCGGAACTTTGATAGAAAAACGCGAGGCGTTGTGGGACTTGCGACCGGAGGACTGAGGACTGGGCGTGACAATGGATCATACTCTTGGGAGTTACGGCATAGTCGCAAAACCGCTATGCGAACCTCCGTCTTGACCGTAAAAGCCTGGCGGAGGTGTCTGAATGAAAAAGAACAGAAAGAATATTATCTTCTACAAAGATAAGGTTCAGAGAATCTCCCTAGATGCATCGCGGAAGGACCTTTCCCAGTTTTCCAGACTCTCAGGGAAGGGGTCCTTGAACATTCAAACCCCCGGGTTCTCACTCGAGCGAAGTGACCACATACGTCTTGTAACGTACATACGGTCCAATCTTGTGACGAAAAGGAACCCTTCTCTGGGCTGGTAGAATTCGATTTTCGAGTTTTTCGAAGAGGAGAAGCCTTGTGCTTGAAATGCTAAATTTCGAGGGCTCGAAATTATATTCTGGTTGCAAGGATTATCCAAAGGGGGCAATATATAACGATGACATATTTGATATTTGATAGCTGCGTAGACTGCTGACCGAGGAAAAAAATGTGATTCTGTGAAGTGGTTGACGGTGATTAGTAAGGTGTTTCTGGAATTCCGAGAGTAAAATAGTACTGTCGAGAGTCGAGAGCGCACGGATAAGTAACATAGGCAGTGGATTCCATATGCAAGAATTACTGCTGAAACGAAATCGAGGGATTCTAATAACATTATGAGGACTCGAGATATCTCTAGGCCAGCGGAACTGGATCATTAGAAGAAGGAGGGAAGGGTCGAATCGTGGTGTGGTCCATCATTACCTCAAACGGTTAGATGATTAAGGTCACACCTATCTCATAGCACGCACCAAACGCATTAATAGACTCGAATGCATATGTAACGCGCATACAATCATAAATGCAATGATAAGAATCACAGTACCCACTTACGCGAACGTCATTTCTCAACTATCTGGTAGCCTTGGCTACTGAAAAAGGTGTAGGAATACCCTAGGACTACGGACAAGCCCAAGAAGGAAACACCACGATCGACGAGGGAAAATCCGTTGTTTTCGTACTTCCAACCTGTCTTGCCAAATGGGATCTACGTCGAAAAGATGCACTAATAAATAATATGTCGTAAGCCATCACAAGAATACATAAGCTCCCAAAAATGACTGAATTGCGTATTACATACTGTCTATAGACGACAGAAGACTTACGAGAGGCCGTTTGAGCCGTGGACAGTCGGTCGAGCGGGAAACTTTGGCTCCGTATGCACCGACACGAGGGGGTGCTCGGGAAAGGCTGAAACGCGGCGCGATGGGTAGGCGGTGAACATGTCGTTATCGCGTTTAGGTAGCTGGTCGTCGCAGGGCATTTGTATTGTGTTCTAGAGTTTGAATAAGGTGCTAAGGTTTGCAGGGTGGAATGGATGGTATCTTTTGAGGGAATATTTTAATTTTGGGTTCGGAGTGTTATCTCTGCTGTATCATTGCATCATTGCGTGTGTGTATGTCACTAGGGGAGTTGCCGTAATGCAGATAGATATGTTGCAATGCGACAGATTGGGAAAATGAAAGGGGTTCTCAAGCGTACTGGTTGCCGGGATTACCTCGGCGCGCGTGGGTTGGGCGTGTTGTTGGGGCTTGTCCGTAGACGTAGAACGATAACAAGAGGTCGGAAGCGAAGGTCGGGGCGTGAATAAATGCCACCGACTTTGTTGAAAACTTGGCGACTGCGAGAAAATCTCCGCGGAGGGTCCGAGAACAAAGAACGGGACCGAGAAAAAATAATTTTGTGTATTGAACGAAAACTAGCCTGGGGTGCTTTTTCGGCCAAGTGACAAGCAAAAGGAGGGTAGGAGGCGCGGCGTGGGAAAAGGGACAGTCCGAATATGGCAAGCATGCAAGCTTGTTGGCAAATACATCCGCGATTGCGATGCCTGTAGAGGAAAAAGGTAGATGCTGACAATAAATGATGGCCCCTATTAACCCGGAAGGGGTCTAGTGTGTGATGCAGTATGGACGAGAATGGGAAGAGACAATGAAAAGATCGGCGGAGGATCTGGGTGATCGTGGAGGGTGATTTTTGGGGGGTCAGCAAGGGAAGGCCGCCGTGTCCGGGCGAGGAGTGCAGGGACGAAGAGCAGGAATAGGACGAGGACGATCGCTGTTCTGAGCAGGAAAAAGGCAGGTCGTCGAGGACTCGTGCGGGGGAGATGGCAGAGGCTCGCGGGGGGACACGTGTAGCGGAAGCAGAGGGCTGGAGAGCCGGCGGCAAGAGGGGTGGTGGACTAGGCCGATGACCGGGAAGGACGGGGTAGTGCTTGCGATTGCTTGTCGGCGGGAGAGTGAGACATGGAGGTGTGACGGTGACCTTGGGATGGTGACTTGGACAGTGACCGTGGACAGTGACCTCGGTTATCGAGCCTCGAAAAGGACTGTGGCCGCCCGCTCGAGCACCCCGAGCACTTGTCTCTTCCCACTACCACTACGCCTCTTGCCTTGCACCCACAACCACCCAGAACTCTAGACCTGCTGCCCCGGTCCTCTCGCTTGTCTACGGCTAGCGTTCCGTGATCCCATTCATTCCGAATCTGCATCTCGGGCTCTCTCTCCAAGCGACTGTTGTATTACTCCCCTTCTCGCGCATCCAGATTTCGCACACCAGGGCCCACACACACAGTCCAATACATCTCCTTCCTCCCCTCACGTTACCGGTCCAACAGTTCTCAGGGATCCCAACTAACGCTCGCCCCGGCATTGCTACTTAACATCAGTATGTCCCATTCTCTTTATCCCCGCTGTTTTCTTGTCTTGCCCTGCTCCCTACCCCCCTCCCTTAACGTAACCCCATCATGCCGAAAGGTATTTTTGATACCGTCTGTTCCGCTCCCCTGCATCCCCGCTTTCAAACTCCAACTTACACCCTTCTCCCTCTTTAGGCCCCAGTCATCGCGGAAATGGGTATAGACATCATTGTCATAGGTGCAGGTATGTCCTCGGTCTATTTCATTAACCACCCTGATCTGATCACCTCTGCGCCACCCAGGCCTCAGTGGCTTAGCATCCGCACTTGCTTTATGCAAAGCGGGTCATAACGTCACGATCATTGACAAAAGGGACGTTTCCCAGGTACGCTTGCTTGCTCTCTTGCAACTACTCTCAACGCCCTCCTGTGCTTCCACAATACTGATTTTCTTTGATTGCCTCAGCCATGGAAAGGCGCCGGCGGATGCCGTATACCTCCTAATCTTGTCAAGATTATCCGTCGTTGGGGCTTGGGTGAGGAATTCGCGAAGAAGGCTCTTCCATTGGAGAGTCTCCATATGCTCCGCTGTACGTTTCTCCTTCTCTTTCTCGACTTCCTCCTTCATATTCCCTAATCCGTGTCAATTTCAATCAATGCTCCAGTCGAAACCGGCGAATTCCTTGGTCAGCACGAATGGGCGGAGGAGATGCTTCGTGAAGCCGAAGGTGACTATGAACTCATCGAGGTGCGTCAAGTTTACATTCATGCCCTTCTATCACAATTAATACTCATTAATCGTGCTCTATTACTCTTCTCAACCCCTCTTTTCGCCCCCGCTCCCCTTCCGATCTTATATGAATTCGATAACAATTTCACGCTAACCTAACACCCTTTCTAATTTACCTATTCGCCAAAATCACAGTATCAGGACCTTTGGAATATTTTCTACAAGGGAGCTCAAGACTACGGGGCGACGTTCATGATGAACACGACCGTCACCTCAGTAGATCCCCATGCGCTAGAGGTCACTCTAGCAGATGGCCGTATATTAGCAGCCGACCTCTTTATTGGCGCCGATGGTCCGCAAGGCCTTACTCGAAAATTGCTATCCGATGACATAGAGCAGACGCCTTCCGATGGATGTGTAATGTACGAGTAAGTGTGATATTCCTTCTCTCATATTCGATTTTCTTTGATTTTCCTCCCTCATGATTCCTCTTCTTTTTTAATTTTGTTTTTCCGAATCGAAACTTCCTCGGGTTTCTGGATCCGTTGATGGCTCACACTCACCGCGACCGCCTTACTGTTTTCGGTAACTGCTGTCATGTTGTTAATTGTTTTACCCCTTCGCTTCACTCTCCGTAACCAACTTCTGTCACCTTGATGTTCCTATTTCCTGGATGGCCGGATTTTCCTAATGTTTCAATTTTGCCTCCGTCTCTAGGGCCATGATTCCAGCTGACAGGGTACGCGATGTCCCCGAGCTCAAGTCACTAGGACTAGGTCAGAAGGTTCGTAGTGCAGAGATATCTCCTCATGTTGATTGTTATCCTAATCACTTTCACATGTCCTGTCTTCGCTCCCGCTCTGACGTCTTCTGATCTTGTTATCCTCATCCTCCTGACCTTCTCGCTGTCATATTCGCCTACTCAAACCACTCTAACGTGCCTCTTTCATTATCCTATCCTGCTCGGACTATCGGTTGATAACGGTAGGACATCAACAAAATCATGTTGTTCCTTGGCGAGGGACTATGTATGCATCTATTCCCAGTGGTAAGCCCCCTTTCCCCATCTATCATTCGATCTCTTTATCGACCATCAGATACTGACGAATGGGTTACTTTTTCCTTTGTTCATGCTCTCTTGGGTGCTCCGTTTTTTCGGCTCGTTCGCAAACTGCCGTCCTCTCGTGATATGTTAACTTGATGATGCTTCTTGCTCTGTGGGATTCGACTTCTGTTTCCGTTCATAGTCGGGTCGAGATGCCTTCGCAATGCAACTTTGTGTAGGACCTGATATGATTCCCGCGGGCGAGCCGGAGGGGAGCTGGGGAGACGCGCCGTCCGTACGGATAGCCGACAAGCTGCCAAAGAATGTCGAACCTCGGTCAGTAAAATTCGCTTCACACGTGCATGGGATCTTTCTCTTGTAGAACTATTTTCTGACTTTTTTCTTTTCTCTTCCTGCGATGAATAACAGGATAAAGAAGTTGGCCGAGTACGCTGAACCCGCTGTCCGTGTGCGATCGGAAAACACAAGACTATCGACCTGGGTGCACTCGACCCAACGGCTGATCGTTATTGGTGACGCTGCGCATCCCTTCCCCGTAAGTCTCTCTTGCTTGTTCCCCATTCAGCTCTTCTCCCGGGGTCTTTTCACGAGAAACCGCTATGCCCTGATCTACTGTTCATTATGCTCTTGATCCCCTTGATCTCACCTGTCCTCCCCATCATCACCTGCACCACTCTGAAAATCACGTTCTGATCATACCTTCCTCTTTCTCTCCTCTTACCATCCGTCGTTCCGAAACTGACTTCTATCAATCCTTATAGCCGGGCGCCCAACAGGGTTCTGCACTAGCTGTCGAAGACGCCGCCGTCCTCGGTAAACTCTTTACTTATCTCAAGGTGGATGACCAGATTGGGAACTTCCTCTGGGCGGTCCAAGAGTTACGGCAGGATCGATGCGAGAAGTGTCTGCAGGAAGAGTATGACCTTTACGTGTTCCTGACCCTTAGACAGGGGGAGATGCAGGAAGTGCGAGATGCGGAGATGAGGCTTAAGCATGAGAGCGGCCGAACAGATCTCCGACAGGGAGAGGACGTCGCGGCGAAACAGTGGGAGGAACTGAGGACGGTGTATGCTTATGATTGTGAGGACGAGGCGGATAATTGGTGGATCGAGTGGGGGTTGTTGAGAGAGAGAGCGAGGGAGAGGAACGAGTTCTACAATACGACGCCGATTCGACAGCCGGTTATTCAGCAGTCGGTCAGGTCTGTATGAACTGGTTCGGTTTCTTTTTCTTTCTTACGGGGTTCCTGGAACGCGACTATACACTCCCATCCCATTCCTCGACAACTCTCTGCCATCTTGTCAAAAAAACTCCCGCCGATACCCATTGTCGCCATCTGATGTCGTCCGCCGTTGTATACCTCTCCTCACCTCTCCGTCTCTTTTTGTCCCCGATATCGCGTCTCGTCTCCGTTTTCTTCTCGCTCTTGCTCGTCGCTTGCTGCACCAACTCACGTCGTCACGTCCACGTCTCGCGCTATGAAACCCAATCTCACGTCTCCTTTCTTTGCTCGCACAATAACCGCAAGGTTCCCAATCTCAAGCACAATGTTCATTCACGACCACTCCAATTTCCACCTCTGCTTCATTGTCAATATTTTTTCTACTTCTTTCTTCAACTCCTTGACGGCCGCCGAGAAATATCCCAAGGCTTTTTTGAAAACTCGATGTTTCTAGAGCATGAACTTGCCGCACACATATACTTTTTTCTAGATTCCCCTACTGTCGACGCATCGTTTATATCCCCTTCTATATTCCGCCTTGGCATTTGTGACGTTAGCTACGACCACCTCCGGATGCCCTGTTTCATATTTTCCTCCAACACATAACGTCGTCGTCATGTCATGTTTTTACGCCCGCAACGCCCATGTCATGTCCTACCGTGTTACCCTCTTATTACCCTTTTACCTTTACCCGTCTTTTATACAATTTCCCCTCGTCGGATTTCTCTTGTCGAGTCTAGTCCAATTACAATGCTTTGATCTTTTAGTTTTCCTTCACCCTATCTTGCTATAGTTTTACATACTACCATACATCAAACACTTTTTTTCTTTACGTTGCGTCGCATTTTATTGTGTGTGTCTTGTTTTTTTGGGGGGACTTTTTACATAGCTCACTTTTTTCCAATGTACAATTCGTTTGTTTTGTTTTTTTGACCGTCTCGTTTTACACCTCTTGTTAGTCTCTCTCAGTTTTGTACCATCTTGTTCTCCCTTCATCTTATATCCTGTCCTACCCAGATCGACATACTACTATCTGGACTTCAATACAATTGGTATGAAGCAAAGAATTCCCTTCGTCGGAGGCGAATAGAAGGATGCATTAAAGCTAATAGACACCTAGGATCTTACTGAGAGATCGAAATGTAGGTGGAAACACCGGCGATCCGGTGAAACACATCAGGAAATCGAGTGGAGCAAAAAACGAGCAGAGTTTGTGTAGAGTTGTGATGTCCGTTAACTCACCGGCCCCCCATAATGACAGCTCTAGTAGTATTAGTAGAAATGATGTCCGCTAAAATGATCGCTATATGTAACCACCCCGTAGGGTTTTCCGACTGGCGCGGACACCCGATGACGATGACGATGACGACTTTGATGTTTGCTTAATGTACAATGTCTCAGTTCTGTCAGGTTTGCTTTCTTGTTGCTGCGATCGCGAAAACTTAAGAGGACGGTTATTGACCGACGACAAGGGGGGGTGTAAGACATATATGTCTCGATGCGTTTAATGTACGAGTTTGATGTAACCTTAAAGTTTGGTGGGGGGAGATATATTCAGCATGGTTTGCAAGATACGTGCCTGGTCCGTTGACTGTTGAGGAAAGGGAAAGACGGATAATGTACCGCTTTCGTTTTGGGGGGTGGAAAGCCATATAAAAGGGATTCTTGTTATTTGACCGAGAGAAAAAGGTACAAGGTGATGGTTTACAGCAACACGAGCGCAACGGTGCCTACCGCTGTTCCAGCGAGAACAGCGTAACCACTCTGGTAAGCACCCTTCAATGACAAGACTGTACGAGCGAGAGAGGGAAAGTATGATTAGCCATACATTCAACCATCCAACCGGGGAGCGGTGGTAAAGCGGGGAACACTTACATTTACCAACATCCCAGCTCAAGTGTCGAAGACCGTTCAGAGCATGGAAACTGAATGGTAAGGCGAGAATGAATTTTCCTGCGTATTTAACTGCTTCTGGGAGACCATGGACGAGTTCGATCACATTGGCGGAGGAGAACGTCTCAGGGGCAGCGAGGTAGGCGAGCGCGTAGCCGTAAAGCACTAAGCACATGTCAGATGTGCATTAGTCTGAGAGAGAAGTGGGAGCGAGAGGGAAGGATACGTACAGACACTGAGGCCAACACCGGTAACACGGTTGGCAATGGAGCCAAGCCAGGTCAATTGGGGTTGGTAGATGGTGAAGTGCGGACTTGAAGGGCGTTTGAGACGTTGGTTGTTAAGGATCGTTTGGGCAGCAGAAGGGGGAAGACTTTCAGTCTGAATTGTTCTAATACACTCACGACATCAGTTTCGTTAAGTCACCAAATGCGGGGTTGGTATTACCGTCTGGCAATGACATTTCGGATAGCCTGGTTTCGAACTATATCGTCTCAGCGTTAGGTTTCGTTTAGAGAAATTGATGACGACGTACCCAGTCGTGGTGCAGCCACAGCTTGCCTGAATGCAGGCCCGAGGCCAAGTGCTCTGGTGGACATCATGGTGGATGGATTGGAAAGGAGTGAGACGGTGAACAGCGGTTAGCAGCTGGCCACTCACCGTTCACCGAATTCACGAGTGTCGTTCCCGGGTCTTCTCGGCCGAGCGGCCTTCCGGTTCAGTACTTTTGACCGCATTTGGAAGGTGTAGCGATTCAACATAACACATCCAACTGAACTACACTGTCACCAATCTACGCTGTTCAAGCTTCCTCTGTTTTGTAGAGCAAGTCGGAGGTTATATGTCACCGTTGCCTAGCCATAGTGCTACTAGTACTGTATGAATCGTGTGAGGCGGCGAGTGATGCCGTATGAACAACACGAGCCTGAGGATAATCTTAGGCAACCTTAATGATCATTGTTTGCAAGAGAAATAGCTCGATTTGTATCCAAGTTGTAAGTACAAAAGCCGCTAGAGCATATTACATATAATCGACAGATTCAAAATTTCATTGCGGCCAACCCTACTTACACTATGATCCTATCCTCATTCATGCTGCCATCAGAGAGACACCCTGCTGACCACGAAGCGATCAATCCCTTCGTCCATTTCTGCTGTCCCAGACCCAGATCCAACTCATGCAGGGTCCTACCAGATAAGCTACATTCGGAAAAGTCAGATTTGTGATGGGGTATGTCCTTCCCACGTTTCTGACCATGACCACCACCTCCCCCTTTTCGACTACCACTGGCTCGGGATTGCATCTGAACAATGGGAGACTCTGGGGGATCGTTACGCTTTCTTTTGCGAGTTGGAATGCGAAGCGGAGACGTCTTAGCATCATCATTGTCGTCATCACCATCATTCCCGTCGTCGTCGTCATTGTCATCACCGCCACCACCATCATTAGGAAAGCCTAGGCTATTTTCTGGTATTTCGCGATTCCAGGCTTCATAAATACGTCCGATCTGTTGGAGGACGGAGCCTTCCTGTATAAAATTCATCGCGCGCCGGACGGTAGCTATGCTCTCATCGATCGCCGATAGCCTCCTCTCCAACTCACTGAGTCTATCATTCAACCTCGTGAGCCGACTAGTCAACTCAATTACCAACGCCCGTCGTCTAGCACGCGTCGCAGAGAGATGTTCGGTAGAAACGTGCAGGTGTTCTGCCTCAGCAGCAGCGTACTGCTGTTCAAGGTCATTGTTAAAGGTCGTAAGGGTATCCAGGCTATGAGTGAGTCGACCCAGATCGATAGGTGGGTATCCTTTATGAGAAGACTTGAAAAGCTTTTTCAATTTACGGCCCGCTTCCAAAATGACAAATTTGGGATGTACGTGACTCTCCAATGGAGGCAGAGTCGTGAATGGATGAGTGTGGATAGTAAACATGTTGGGGGATGCAGCTGTTCCTGGCGCAGGTAGTTGGTCCTGGCGCAGAATAGGTATGTCCAGCATTTGATCTGGCATAGGTTGGAGTCGATACTTGAATTTGTTTTCCTATAGGTTGAGTTTCATGTTGTCATGAGACGCTATACTTTGTAAATCAAAGGGGTAGACATACCTTGCCCTCGTCATCACGATATGGGAGATCCTGTCCTGCCACAGCTTTCCACCTGCCGTCACGGCCCTGAGTCAAAAGCTGATGAAATCTTTCAACAACATCTTGGTCTGGTAGAAAAAACCACATATTCATGTCCGAATGCATAAAATGAACAGAGGAACCCACTAAGGTATATGAAAGGAATGAATACAATGATCAATAGATGTTGAATAGAGAACATTCCGCACATCGGAAGATATTGTAACGTGTATCCAAGTTTAGACTACGAAAGGGCCTGTTCCAGTAAAATTCAAGCTTTGTGAGCTATACATAAGATAGTCGTTCAGCCACCAATAGAGACTCGGCGCATACTATCTACATACCAACTTTTTATCGGTACCAAATTTCCTTGGAAAACAATGGGCATATTGGACAGCCCGGGACGTGGAGACATTTTCGACTAGACACCGTTGGCAAGGGACGACGCTGTCCACGCGCTCCTTCCCAGCAGGCGTTAGTTTAGTTGAAAGTTCTAGTTGCGAGGCTGGCGTTGTGTTTTTAGGGTTGCCGATCTCATTGACAGGAGGGTTCTGTTCACGTCGTAAACTTGAAAGAATTTGCATGCTAGAGTCAATCGAACTTAAGTATAAGTAGACACCTGCCAGTCACGGGTGATCATTATATCTCGGGCCGATCATTGATCGAACCGCAGCCATAAACAGTTCTGCCAATGATCTGGTAGAAAAGCTACTAGTTCAATACTCGAGGCTGTCGATATCCTTTAGCAAGTACACTCACTCACTCTTGATCCTTGGTGGAAGTATAATGGCGTATATCAATGATCCCACGATTCGAGACAAGATATGGGCTCTCTCCCACCAAGCGGATGCAGGTAGCGGGAGGTACGTACCATAATACCGTAGATGATCAAGTCGGCATTTAGAAATTGATACCCTAGGTCTTTGGAGACATTGCTTTCAGGGTAAGAATGCGATTTCCAATAAGTTATTTAGCATAGGATCATTGACTGTAATGACACGTAGCAATGATCAGCTCAAAGGTCAAGAAGCGCAACGTCTGCGGAACTTTTACTCGTCAAACTGTATGGAACCCTCTCGGGACCTAGATAGCTACGGTCGATGTCTATGCATTGGCGAGTTACAATCTGTACAAGACGATTTCCAAGAACGAGTCGAGCAACACGAAACTACTGGAATTCCGCCGGAGGAAGCCCGGAAGAAAGTAGCGGACGAACTGTACTCACTTGTTTGGGGACCTACGAAAGTACCCATCTATCAGCTCTTATACCTAGCTACCTGCTTCAACACGGCAGACCGCGAAAATATCATCTTAGTCATGAGGTGGCTAATCAACGAAGTCAAGGTCCCAGTCGAAGGTCGTGATGTCCTAGGCACCACTGCGATCCACCTTACACTTTCCACCAAACCCGGTTTCGATCCCGAAATTGCTCAAATTCTCTACGATGCTGGTGCAGACGTTAACACCCGTAATCGATGTGGTATCAACGCCGCGCATGAGGCGACAATGGTTTGGGAACCCAACAACCAAGAGAGAACTGCGCTTGCCGCTAAAGCCATTGATTGGTTTCTTGCCCATGGAGGTAGCTTAGATATCAAAGATAATGATGGGGTCACTGCTCGGACTAATGTTAGCTTGTTGGAGAAAAGGCAAAAACAAAACAAAAACATGAAGCCCCTTTTCGCTGCGGTCGAGAGAGATAGACAAAGACGTCAGCAACTCGGCGATACGGCGTGCATGCTTTGTGCGCATGTACCATCAGGCGGAAAGAAGCTCTTAACGTGTTCGAGGTGTAAAACTGCTAAATATTGCGCTCCCCCAAGGGCTTGTCAGAAACTTGATTGGCCTAGGCACAAAGTGGAATGTAACAAACCAACTGGAACGATAACTAATGTCAAGTCAGGATCGAAGTAGTGTGGTGTTCCGGTGAGCATATCTGAATCTTTGATTTTTCTCGACCTCTGACCAATCACTCATGTTACTATTGTAGATGTGAGCACTAAAATGTAGCTTACTCATCCATTATCGTCGTCTTTGTTTTCTTGCTATCGCCTGTTCGTCCATTTGCTATCCATTCCTAATGATGTGACCGACGATTACTGTAACTCAATATTAGAGTGCTTGCACTTCGGTGTCTTTATTCATGCATTCATTCTCCCAATCTACATGATGACGATCTTAACACCATCATATAGTCGCATGGTTTCACTGGCAGACGATCATCGATTCGAATTTCTTCGCCTTCGATTTATCAGGAAGCGGCGACACTGTATAGACCAATGCGTATTGTCAGAGACGACCCACTAAGTACATTTAAATGTAAATTTCTATGCAAATGGGTCTACAAAGATACGAGAATAATTTGAGACCATGACTCGACCATGAGCTTGGACGTTTGAACTGTCACCCTGAGTCTAAGTTGCAAGTCGATCATTAATCCGGGCCGATCATTGATCGAACCTCAGCCACAAACTTCGTTGAACCATACCCCAGGGCCTGTGCTTACGGTAACATGTCTCTATTACCACAGGCCATATCCTAATCCAAGTCCTGAATGACGAGCTGATATCATGGTTAGATTCAAGGTGCGTTTTATATCATATTCCTTGGAGAGTGGAGTCCCAACGTCGATCTTTTGACAGAACCGCTGGATTCTTGTGGAGTTCCTTCCATGTTCACCCATAACGAATATCACAGACTTCATACCTTCAGCTGGAACAAACGAATTGAACAGCAAACAAATATGGTCCGCACTTAAGCAGAGTATCATCAACAACTTTGGGGATACTGGCTGGGGTGCAGTCGGATCATCGCTGACGAGTAAGTCACATATCTCGTAGTAGCAAACCTATTCCGAGTCTCTAACTCATACGACTGGTAGTCAAGTACTATTCGCCAACAACAAACGTATGTATAGTCCGTGTTGCGCGAGATCAACACCAAATCGCTTGGGCAGGAATCACACTACTCTCGTCTATTGAAGGTCGGAGATACCTCCCGAATGTCATTCACGTTTCGGGTACGTCAACTACCTTGCATGAGAAATGTCAAGCACTGACTTCGTTATCTGATCATAGGCACTATAAAACAAGCTCAACTTGCGGCAATTCATCATAATCGAGAAGTCGTCGCACGATATCGTGCTAGAGCAGGGAGACCAGGTGTGTTATACATTCAAGTCCCCCAAAGATATTCTAGTCTCTCAACTGACTCGTTTTTGAAGCGGCATACCAGGATTCTTACGAGACATTTTTGGAAAGCGACCAACGAGAACTTGAGGCACTACAGGATTGATTATCCGGGTGCGATATGATTTAGTTTCTTGTATTGTGTATCCAGAATGATTCAAGGCAGCCATCCAGCCGTACTCAAATAGGTAACTGTTCGTAAAATTATTGTATCCTGAATTATGAGCTCATAACTTTTTGTTCTATTATCTGGAAACAGCGTGCTAGCTACTCCATAGATGTAACAACAAAATCTTCATAATGATCATGGTCTGCCATCTAAGACGACGCTTGCGCTAGTCAAAGCCTGTGTGTGAATGATTCTGACAATGAACCATTGGACCGCTGTGACTGTCTAGGCTCCCTATACTCCGATAAGGGAACTGCTGGTCGCTCGTCTGAACATGACTCATCATAGGCGTGGATCCACAATTCATATGTGCTATCACCATCGGCTTCCTGAGAAATCTGACAAGTAGCTTTGTAAGAAGGCAACGACTCCTTCCTTGATTGCGCGGTACACTGGCATCCAGTCGGACCATGTGCCAGTAGGAGGAAAACAGATCTCAAATGGCTCTCTAGAGAGAGCACGAAGTTGAAATGTGGTGGTGATATTATTGAGTAGTTCCTCTGGTAGGTCACCTTTGGGTCGCAGAACTGATCTGGATAGTAATGGGAATGGATCTTCGGTTTCCGTTGGTTTCAAGAGGGAAGGGAGAGTTTCGATTGCATCCGGCACGATACGCAAAATAGTGATTAACGGAAGACAGGAAAAATACTGAATAAAAGGGCAAGGGAATTTAGAAGCAAGATGTAGATTCTGGAGTTTGGAAAGGTCTAGACGGGTTGACAGGATGTTTAGATCTTCCAACCCCGGTCCGTGTGGAGAAGGCCAAAAGGAGACGTCAACAAATACGGAGGCCAAGGGGCTCAGGTAATCACTATCTGCGAAATGGTCTCCCGTGTCGGCGGAAAGTGTATTGCCCTCAATGCCAAGGGAGGGAATTGGAGGGAAAACTCGACTGTCTTGGATTCTGCCCGCAATGCTGGAGTGCAGAGGAGCCAGCCGTCCATCCACAGAACCATTGACGATATGTATTCGGATCTTTGTAAGCAAGGGAACGGTTAGGTGCTGGAGGAGTAATATAAGTCCATGAGTAGTCTTTTCCTCCACCGTCAGACAGTCCAGATAAGGAACCAAGGCTTGTGTGGAAGGTTCTTCTGTGTCTTTCCAACGAATATGCGCTAGTGTGAGGTGTTTCAATTTTGACATGTTGAGAGCTTGCAAAGCATCGTCCAACGAGAAGCCGACGGTAACCTCGCGCAACCGCAAGTCCAACGTGTGCAGATTACGACGGAAAATTGATAGAGGAGTTTTCAATTCCAGCAGCCTGAGAGCTCAAGATGTTGAAGTGATCGTGAATTGGATAGGAAGGCGGGTAGTTTGCAGGGAGAGTCTCCAACATCGCCGGGAGATGCGAGAACGAGGGACCACAATGAAAGAAAGGATGGTGGGAAAGGGGGTATAGCCTTCTTACATCGTCTGGATAAGATGATGAGATGAAAAGTTGAGCTATTTGAGGACAGTCACGTCCAAAAAGATGCTTGAAAGTTGTTTCCATGGACCAGGTGATCCGCGTATGCGATGTCGGCAATAATCGTCAACATGATTTCTTTAGAGCGAGATGGCCATATTTATGAGACTTGATGACCAGAATACGTCTATTTTCCTCCAAAGGACCAGGCATTCCATGACTAATGTTCGTCACTCTTGCGATCCGTGTAATATATCTTGCTGTAGATGCAAAGATGTACAAGAGCACTTCTGGGGGTAGTCGAGGGATTGGTAGACAACCGTTGAGGAATCTTGAGCAAGAACATGCTTTATCTCGGCAATTTCTTCAATACGTTTTCGGATTCTATCAAGGATTCCATCTTTTTTTTCATCCGGGACTATATCTGCAAATACGGTTAAAACACTTGAATGGAAGTTACTGAGGCGAAACTTGAAGTCCTGCTCACCGACGAATCTTAAGGATTGAAGGGACCCGATGGTTGTATCTCTTGGGAATCCTTTGACTGTTTGATAGTTCGAACGTGAGTCGTAGTGCGCTCGCAGTCGCAGTGTTGAAACGTTCAGCTCGCTTGCTTCAATTTTATGTAGGAAGGGTTTATACGGTAGTACTAGTTCAACGTTCACTGGCAAGTTCAAGTTCTTTTGACGCCCGGCCCTTCCGGAACCGTTAATTCTGTTGAACTTCATATTGAAGTTGAATCAGACTTCACTAATCACTTTAGGTCGACCACTAACTTTGTATCAAAATTGAATTGGAGCAAAGAATACAACCCTATATACCGGAGAATCGAGTTTGTAATGCGTTACTTTCTCAACACACGGGACCCTGACAGTGCTCAGGCTTATGACGACTATGAAGGTGCGTTGAACGCAGTGGGATCAGATACAGGCCCAGCAATTGACAAATGTAGATGAGTTTGTTGAAGAGGATGATCAAAGTAGTGCAGAAGAGACAAGTGACGAAGATGATCTCGAAAGGACGCCTCAAACCAACACTCATGAGGACGCAGACTTTAAGTACGTATGATAAACTTATGAAACTGAGTAAAGGCCGACGTAGGATTTTGGCTTTGTCGCATAGTAATCTAGTACAGCAAATCCGTCATTCGGATGGATCATCCACAGGAATTCTCACCAAAGCTTGGGATTTCAACGAGCGAGAAGCCGAATTTCGCGATGACCTCCGACAAGCCTCTGGTGTCGGTAAACGTCGAGGCAGAACGAAAGGAAAGGTAAGTGAGACCGTACGTTTGGAGACCAGACTCCAGAATAGTGTATTGTTGTACATAGCGCCGTACAGGGCCTGTTCTTTCCCAGCAAGTGAAAGCACTCATTGGAGAGGGGCATCAAGCATTTATCGACAATGACGTACCGGAAACGATCCGTATCATGCAAGAAGTCATTCGTATAGAACCCCGCGACGCATCTGCTTGGACTGTATTGGCACGATGTTATGACAAAGGAAATCTCGACGAACCTGAGAGGGCCTTGCAACTTCGAATCATGGCTGCCCATTTGAATCAGGACGCTGACGAATGGGACCAACTCGCCTTGGAGTCAAGGTCAGAACATTGTTTACACTTATGCTCCGCGATGTTATTGAAACTATGTTTTACTTATGTAGACGATTGGGTCATAACCAACAAGCATTATATTGTTATAGAAAATTATACAACTTGGACCCGACTAACACCAACGCTCTATGGGACCGTGCGGCTCTAGCCAAAGAGATTGGTGAACTCCGAACGGTACGTGCTCGTAAAAGGCCTGTTTGACCATCGTACTGAAACCGCGTCGTTAGGCACGCCATTCATTATTAGCCATCCTCAAACATCTCCCCCACGACTTGACCGTTCTGGACGAGCTCCGACCGATTCTCATAGAAAGCAACGAGCTCGAGCTCTGCTCCACTCTATACCAAGCAGCCTTCGAACACTACCAAAAGAACTTTACCACAGGCTCCGCTGTTAATGAGACTGGTGAGGAAGTTCCGGGCGGTGGTTTCGGGCTTATGGAAATTCTTGTCCTTGGCGATCTATACAATACCCTTGGTGAACACGGAAAGGCGATTGCCACTATCAAACAAGGCTGCAGATGGCTACAAGGCCGAGGGTCACAAGTGCTCTGGGATAAAGTTGAAGATGATAGGGAGTTCGACGTCGCAGATATGAAGGTTGAGAGAAGTATGTCCGAAGGTCAAGTTGCGGCTGGGATGTATCCTTTGGATGTGAATGCTCGGCATAGACTGGCAATTGCGAGGATTAAAAGGGGGGATATCACAGAGGGCAAGGTTAGTCATTATATCTCATCCTTGAAATCTTCTTCCCTATAACATCGCCATGCAGAATCATGCAAAAATAATCCTATCCCAAAATGTCCACGAATACGCACCGTTATTCGCTGAAATAGGAGATGCATACTTCGACAACGAAATGTACGCTGAAGCTGGACAGATCTACGAGATCCTTGGTGGTGATACAGAGGTATTTACAGCGTTCTTCTGCCATTATTGAACGTTCTGAAAAGCGACTTGTAGACCAGTAGCCTTTACGTACTCATGCAGGCTGCAGCATGTCGACGAATGGTAGGGGACCTCAAAGAATCCGCAGAGGTTTATGAACATGGTAATTTCCTTTGCGCTCGCACCTATGAATGGGCTAATGAGGGACGGATGTAGTAATTTCCGCGGACTCTACACACAACGAAGCCAAGATGAAGCTAGCGGAAGTTTACGAAATCTTAGGTGAACCACGGAAAGCATTAGACCTTGTAATGCAAGGTAAACTAAGTGCTTTCGGGACAAACCTATTACGATGCTGAACATTTGATAGTTATTGATGCACGAAGACGAAAACCTGGACAGCGACAAGACAAAGATGGGGCGCCTCAAGCAGATCCAGCGAGTACTTCTCTATTTGAAGAAAAGGCCGGAAAGCGGAAAGTCGGAATACAAAAGGCCCAGAAATTGAATGCCCAACAGCTTCGCGAACTAGAGACACAGAAAGAACAGGAAGTGAAACAGGGTTATCATCGTTTGAAGGAATTGTGGAGTAAGATGCTTCAGAATGAGGAGGATGCGGTCAGAGAGTGGTTAGTGGAAGCGGAGAAATTGGTCGAGATATATCGAGAGACGAGGAATTTGTTCTTAACTTCTAAGGTAAAGTTCCTC
This sequence comes from Cerrena zonata, assembly GCA_038087015.1. Taxonomy (NCBI): domain Eukaryota; kingdom Fungi; phylum Basidiomycota; class Agaricomycetes; order Polyporales; family Cerrenaceae; genus Cerrena; species Cerrena zonata. Next base: position 170,043 of record JASBNA010000070.1, on the reverse strand, counting down.
ACTTTCGTTGTGACATTTCTAGTGGACGCAACTAATGGGAAGTGAAGCATCCTGGATTCAGGGGCATGTTTCCACGGTCGAAGAGGAAGAAAACCGATGAAGCTACCGAGAATGATATGGCTTCTCGTCTTCAGCTTGAACTAGGCGGGTAATCGATACGTTTCTCTGACATTCAGGTCTGACTTTTGCTTGCAGGTCGTAGAACCGAGGGTTCCAGTTCAAGTTCAGGTGACGTCGACTCTTTCCGAACGGTAAAGTTTGAGGATTGGCTCAGACTATTCATGCAGGTGGGTGGTATATGTATGAAGTTCCATTTCAATCATACTGACTATGTACTACTTTCCTCTGACACCAAATAGTATGCCTTTGTGCTTACGAAACGAGGGGATTTCGATATGGGATTCGAGATCTTGAAGCATGTTTCCTATTCAAATCCTTTCCAGAAGCCCAATATCCAAGACACCATCCGACTGTCAATTATCAGTAAGCAATTCCCTCTCCCACAGGCTAACCCCTCTGACACGATCCCTTATTGATATCTAGCCTGTGCCGTTATCGCCGACAGACCAGAAGAAATCATCAAATACTCGCGACAACTAGTCAACACTCACCAATATAACAACGAGCCTTTCCGAATCATGCTCGCCTCCTTGGGAAGTGGACTTCGAGCTACTGACGGATTCCTCTATTCCACTCTTTCTAAACATATGTTGCGTGAACTGCGAAGTCATGCAACGGCATTGAAGAACCCTGGGTCATTGCGTTGGAACCCAGTCTCAAAGAGATATGCTACAGCCAACGCGTCATCTAAGGATGATGAGGACGAGGACGACGCCGAGGTTACTGCTGCTCCGGAGTTAGTAACGGGGGCGTCGACGACACTGCCTTCTGCACGGATTAAATTGCCGACGAAGGATAATCCGGTTCTCGTTGCAATTTATGGGCAGATTTGTCTTGCTGCGAGGAGCTACCAAAGTGCCATATGTGCGTACTGAGTTGTCGATGATGGATGGATAACAGATACTAATTCTTTTTGGTGGTTCAGTCTACCTCTTGCATGCATATGACTATTGTCCGGAAGATCCACTTGTCTGTCTTTGTCTAGCTATTGCATCTATCGGAAGAGCTATGCAACGTCAGGCGGATAATAGACATCACCTCATTACTCAGAGCATGGGCTTCCTTACCCAATATAAAGCATTGCGAGGTGAGGACGATGGTATGATGGATGAGGTTGAATACAACTTTGGTCGAGCTTTCCACCAGCTGGGTATGTACATACGCAATTCCTGTATGCATATAAATTGACAGTTAGCCAGGTCTTTATTCCCTGGCCATTCGACACTACGAACGGACACTGGAGATCGTGGAGGAGAGGCTAAAGACAAATAGCGAGGTGCGTAAAACTACTGACGAATCTCTCAGTGTGTATACCAGATTATTGACTGGAAAACACTTGTAGGCGGATTCTGGGGTGGCTCGTGAGGCGGCTTATAACTTATCTTTAATTTACGTGACGACCGGGGCTACTCCTTTAGCCCAGAGTCTGTACCGTCGTTGGCTTTCTTTGTAGTATTTGAGAACCTGCTTTCAAGTGTATCAATAGGATGTGCTGTAATAACATTTCAACTCTTGACTAGAGCCAAAAGCCCTATGGGTATCGAGTGCGAGGCAGCTGGGTTCGGAATTTGAAAGCAACAGCAACATGTTGAAACATCACCAGATGTGAAGTACAAACGAATGAATGATTAATAGAAGAGATCGTCCGAAATAGTCCATAGAAAATAGCAAATCCGTATAAAAATATCTGAACACCTGTTAGTTCAAGACCGCAATGAGATTAGTTTAGTACAACTGGAGAGAATACTGTCGATGACATACATCGCTCTTAACGGAAGGTGGGCTGAGCACCTCGCACCCTGGTCCTGCCGTCTTTCAGCCTCTCCGTGATAATAGGACTAGCAGCTGGTCTGAACTTATAGTCCTTGGAGTACCTAACAAGAAATGTTCAATGGTCCCGATCCCTTGGTACATGACTGCTATGTTACCTGTTAGCATGAACCACTGGAGCCTTAGGTTCGGGCTTTTGAAGTTTGATAGAATAGGCAACCCAGAAGAGAACAAGGACGATGATGATGAGTGAAATGCGTTTCCAGACTGAAGGAGTGGGTGGGTTGAAGCGTGGGTCTTCCCGCAGCCTCTGGTGTAGGACGTTTATGTCACTGGTGGGTTCCGGACGAGTCGTTTTATCGGCCTTCTCTGAAGACATGTTTATTGAGCTTTATGTGAGGAATGCAAAGAAGGTTGAGGTTGAAGGTTCCGGTTAGTGGTGGTGACGATGATGCACTTGAAGTGATCAGAGCATGGAAACCGGTGGAAAGAGTATTGATATCGGGCGTCTGTCTATAATTACCTCTATTTTGTTGCTACACAAATAAGGAACACGTCTATTATGGACCTAAATAAAGCTAAGAATTACTACTAAGTAGAATTACAACTTGATAAATACTGTCGAGATAATGGCAGCATCACTGTTTGCTGAAACTCCCCAACGCATTTATGTAAGGACGATAATAATGGCAAGTACGATCGGCGCAATTCCACTGGAGTGCGAAAGGAGAATCGGACTTGGGGCAGGTTAGCGAGGCTGTTAGCGACCGATCTAAGCCCGAAATACATTTCCAAGCCTCTTACCACTCAACGGTTTTTTGGGGAGTCGGATTTGAGGTAAAGTACGATGAAGATGCCGGACTTCCCCCTCTCCCTAAACCACAAAGGTCCAGTCACCCACCACCAGCTATGCCTACCCTCGATGTCAAGTTGGCGGCCGCATTAAAGTCTCGAGAAGAAAGACAAATTCGACGAAGACTTTCGGACCCGAAAAGCGATGAAGATCTTGTCGACTTCCATACGAACGACTATCTGTCATTGGCAACCTCCCAGGATCTTCGTTCACGGTTCTTGCAGAAGTTGCAGACTGCACCCAGCGTACTTGGGTCTGGAGGAAGTAGACTGCTCGTAAATGGCGAAGGACATCACGCTCTTGAAGCACGTCTAGCGACATTCTTTGGTTCACCAAAAGCACTCCTATTCAACTCTGGTTTCGATGCCAATGTTGGATTCTTCTCTTGTGTCCCCCAATCTGGGGACGTCATCGTATACGACGAGTACATCCACGCATCCGTTCACGATGGCTTCCGTGCTTCTCGAGCAAGAGATTCTACTTTCCCTTTCGCACACAATTCCCTCAATGCATTCGGAGAGTTGCTCTTACAGTTACTCAGAGAACGTCCAGGACTACTCTCAGGCGAACAAAGTCTTTTTTTGGCTGTAGAGAGTCTATATAGCATGGATGGCACTGTTGCACCTCTAGTGCAAATGGTCGAGATGCTGGAGACGCTTTTCCCGAAAGGAAATGGATATCTTGTCGTCGATGAAGCACATGCAACCGGTGTTTATGGTCCCCAAGGGAAGGGGATCGTTGCTTTGCTGGGGTTAGAACGAAGAGTGCTTGCTCGTTTGCACACATTTGGGAAAGCTCTTGCCGGATCTGGAGGTAAGCCCTGTTGAAATTGATCCTGTCAAGATGCTGAACCGGTCATTGTCAGCTGTAATTCTTACAACCGAGCTCATTAGGGACTATCTCTTGAATTATGCTAGATCCCTCATTTACACAACTTCACTCAGCTACGCTAATATCGTTTCTGTTGACTGCTCTTTCGATTTACTCGAAGACGGTACTGCCAAAAAGGTATGTCAACTTTTGGGCTTAGCACCTACTTATATCCATCTTATTAATTTCATATGGTGTAGCTTGCGGCCGGTCTACTAGATCTTTCCACTCTTTTCAGCACCACCCTACATACGCACCTCCACACGTATTCGATTCCAAACAACCTTCTCAGTCTCCCCTCCCATCTTACCACGCCCCCACCGGATTCGCCCACCCTGTCGCCATCACTCTCCCATTTGCCAACACCCATCATCCCAGTCTTCACGTCGCGCCCAAGACCTTTATCAGCGTTCTTACGCTCCAAGGGTATGAACGCCCGTCCAATTACGTGGCCAACCGTCCCGAAGGGTAAAGATCGAGTGAGAGTTTGTTTGCATGCGGGAAACTCGCGCGAAGAAGTGTATGCACTGGCGATGACGATGGTAGAGTGGGCGAGAGGGGAAATGCAGAAGGTGGCCGACAATCGTCAGGAGCAAAAGATGCAATTGGTAGGACCCATCGCAAAGTTATAGACCGACTGGAAACAACCAGTGTAAAACCCATGTATTATTTGCTAACATATAGATTCCTTATTCGATATATCGCGGAGTAACCAGCTGACATCTCTGATCTCAACGTGCTTGACAGGTTGCACCGCCTCCAATTGCACATGACAAGTACAAGGACAGATGGCTTCGATATCATCGCCTTAATTGGCACCTTGACTCGATGGCATCAGACAACGATATATAAATACCGGAGACACTACTATACGCCACTCGCATCTTGACTTTGCTTTGTACTCTCATCCTACACTTCTCACTATTGTTATAATCCCCAACGTATTGATATGACAACGACTAAACATCTGGAAATCGATGCGAGGAAGCAGCCTGTAAAGAGCGTTACCGTATACAAGTCTGGTAAGGCGGATGTAAGTAGGGCATTCTCGGTGGACCTCGAAGTGAGTAGTTTTGCCTCTGAAAGAACTTGGCGAGGCGATATTGACCAGTGCCATGTATAGGTCGGAGAGAATACGATCGTAGTATCCCATCTTTCGAACTCCTTGCAGAAACAATCTGTCAGAGTGTCAGGCATGGGCGGGGCCGCTCGTCTGTCTGATATTGTGACAACTATTGGTTCTGCAGGAGACGGGGATACCAACGATTCTGTTATCCTCCAGCAAGTTTTGGAAAGGAACAGTAAGCACCTTGTAGCTCAACAAGGTGTTCTAGTCGAAGAACTCCAGATCCTCAGAAGCTATGCTAAGTCCATGGAGCATACAAATGTCCCTGTCGAGGAGATGTTCAAGTTCCTCGAGGTGTTTAGGGAGAAACAGATGAGCACCCTGAGTACGATTTTGGAGTTTGAGAAGCCTATTGGGGAGGCACATCGCGCGTTGGAAAATGCCAAGAAAGAGGCGAAGGTCAATAAAGGGATCGCTGAAAGTAAAGTGGCTATACAACTCCATGCAGAGCAGGCTTGTAAGATCACTTTACGACTTCGTTATGGTATGTGGCGTAATCCAGACACTATACCTTATGCGGTACTGATTCTCTAACGTGTAGTTGTTCACGACGCAACATGGAAGCCGGTCTATGATCTTCATGCATCTCTCGACGATCCCAAGTCTGTTAAGATCAGCTATCGCGCGAAGGTGACCCAAAGTACTGGAGAAGACTGGTCAGATGCCGAGTTGACTCTCAGTTCCGCTTCTGCATTGACCAACATGACCGTTCCCACACTTCCTACTTACAAAATCTCGTCAAATGCATTTTTCACTACTTCTGTACCGCAACAGCCACCGCGATCTCTTTTCACCCGCACCTCAACGAGTGGAGGTCTCTTCGTGCCTCCAGTTGGCAGTGGCTTGTTTGGTGCTCCTACGGCCGCTCCCAGCACATCATTATTCGGTAGTACTAGTACTCAACCCCAACCTCAATCTGAGGCTCCGGCCCCGACTCAGTCGTTATTCGGCCAAACCACTACCAATCAGAGTCAACCGAATCAAGCAATCGGTGCAACAAATCCAGCTACTGCAGTCGCTCTAACGGAAAGTACTGCAACTATACGGACAAACTCGATATCCGAAACATATGCTGTCCAGGGTACTGTGAATGTGCCCAGTGATGGCGAGGAGCATGTTGTCTCTATAACCTCCTTTGATGTAGAGGCGGATATCACACGTGTTTCTGTTCCTCGCCTGAAAGCAGATGTTTATTTGCAGTGCAAGGTGAAGAATGCTAGCGCTTATCGTCTCTTGGCTGGGATTGTGAGAGTCTTCCTCGATGATAGTTATGTCTCCACAGCATCTATTTCGGTATGTTGTCAGGTTCTAATCAAGAATAACTTTCATTGATATGAGTTGTCGTTTAATGTAGGACATTGAAGCCAACGAAACTTTCGAATGTACTCTCGGGGCAGATCCCTCAATCGGAGTGTCATACGAGCGCACAACCAAGACGACCACGGGGGAAGCGAGGAGATTCGGAGGATTCGAATCATCCGTAACTACCTATACAACCCGCATGGTCATCAAGAACAAGCGTTCTACTCCGGTCAACCAACTTATATTCAAGGATGCTTTACCACTAGGCGACGACAGCAAGGACTGGAAGGTCATCTTGCGACAGCCAAAGGGTCTTGCAGATGCAGCTGAAAATGAAGAGATCGAGGTTCGAGATGGTAGCAAGTCCAAACGCAAAATACGATGGAGCAGTCTCCCTAATGGCAAAGGAGGGGAAACCGAAGGGAAGTACGAATGGATCCTTGATATCCCAGCTGGTGAGGAGACTACGTTATTAGCTGAGTGGGATGTCAAAGCCTTGAAGGGTGAATTTTGGATCGAACGTGCGGAGGCCACATTTGGTTCTAATGCTTCCTGACTGTAGTCTATTATCTACATGAAAGTCGAACTATGTATAGTACAGTAAAGTAGGTAACACAGCGTGTACGTATCGATAGCTTGTATGAATGAGAGGGGTATGCCAATAATTATGAATCCTGTTAACTATAAACAAAGAAAGTCCCGAAAAGTAAAAAGAAGTGATACATTTAGGTCAGGTCCTTGAGAACTGCGATGTGGTGATCTCGACGTTTGAGAACGTCAGGATGTACGATTGTCGTTCGTAACTCTAATTCCTTCTGTGAATGTCAATGATTTGTTAGTTTCCGTTGAGAATGCTCGTAGTGATTACATACCTTGATAAGCTTGTCCGCTTTCCACATGCGATTGGGCAAGCTTTCGAGGGCAACATAGACCGCTGGTATAGATTCGCAGGCGAGTAACTCTTGCTCATTACTGCGAAGAATAGCCAGCGCGATTCGGAACAGGACATCAATTCCGTCCACCATGAACACATCCCAGACTCTAAACAAGGTCTGAAACGATTATAAGCAAGGGCAAAAATGACGGCGAGCGAGACCGGAACCATACCTCAATGGGTAAACAGTCTGTGAACAAAGATAGGAACCAAGAGAAACATATGGCAGGCAAATCAATGCCCAGCCCAGTTAGATGGGCATGCAGTTTCGACATCTGTTCTTGCACATAATCTTGCAGGACCAACGGGCATGCCCGAGAGCTTAATAACGATGGCGAGAAGAAATCTTCGGGCAAGAGCCTCTCAATCATAGCAGAGAGCACCCAGAAGGCGTCTTCTTCGTCAGCATACACCAATAGCAGTGTCGAAGTGACGAGATTCATTCCTTGACAATATCCAATGGCAGGGTTCCGCCTGCGCAGATGATTAACCTTTTTGATTGACAAGATGAACGCTGCAAATCTTACCGGCTATACGCAGTCAAAACCCTGCGTAACTTGTTAACTCCTGCGCCTGTACGTCCGAAGAAGATATTCAGGGGCATCGTTCGTCCAACATCTTTTTCGATCTCCTTGAGCACACTGCTTTCTGCGTCAACAGTCGAAAGCAAGTCGGTGAAAAGTCCGGGCTCTTTCATCTCTAGTCCTCCACTACACTCCATCCAGACCTTAGGCCGGTAAATCAAAGGGATACCAGTGCGAACGAGGCGATCGAACTCTTTCCTTTCATCACGATTGGAGGATAAGCCCAGCTGTGCGAAACCGATTAGTCCTTCAGTATGAACGAGCTCCTCCTCCGCTACTGCGGTTCCAAGCCCCAGGAAACCAGCTGCCCCCGAGGACATCGCAGGTTTATTCGCGTAAGAAGACGACCTAGCAGAAGCAGTTGCTTTACTCCGTTGGTTTACAAATATGTCCCATTCTTTCCGTTGTGTCTTCTGTCGTTGGTCATGGATATCGATAAGCTGGAGGAGAAGGTTCCGGATAGTATTTGTACAAACATGCCGTGGAGTATCGGAAGTGACAGTAAGAACGGCGGAACTCGAATTCTGTCGAACTATAGGATGGGATTTCGTAGCCGGGGTGATCGTAGAAGAACGCTGCCTCAGCTTCCCCGACGATGCAGGAGAAGCGCCTCGAGATGTAGTTGACAGTTCATCTGTTTTACGAGTACGGAAAGGGGGCCTAGTACTGCTCGTCTTCACACTGATAGAGTCAGCTTCATCGTCACTTTCACAGTCACAAGGACCCTTGACAATTTCTATAGCATCACCTGCATTGTCATGTTCATCATCTGGCCAGACGTTATCTTCTTTCCTATCAGCAATCTTAATCCCGGTCAAGCAAGCTGGGGCTGTGTTTCCACATTGCATTGCACGAAGCAATAGTAAGAAGTCGTACTGCGAAACTTCGTAGATAAACCCAAAGCGATCCGTCATCAGATCGTGCCCACCGCCATCATCTATGGGGGAGTTTGCATCAGGTAGAGGAATGGAAAAATGAAAGTCCCGTGACGTCAAGGGTGTATACGTTCGTGAGAGATATTGAGTCGGAGGTTTGGCATTTGCAGGGATGATAGACTCGAGAGCGACGGAGCCAGATTGTTGAGGTGGTTTGCCAGCAGGCTGGGATGCGGTAGAACTGGCGTTGGGCTGCGAAGTTGGTGATGAAGATGCCTCTAAGGATCTTTGACTAGGATCAGAACCAGACCCCAAAACCTTCTGCTGTTGAGCCATGAAGGATCCGAACAACGGAGAAGCAAACGCGGGAAGATTGACACTGCGTTTGCGCGATTTGTGAGCCCATTGCTTCTGCGTCGCTTTGTTGATTCGTGAGGCTGTTGGCGTGAGGTCATTTGCACTTAATGGACCGTTAGTTAGTACACCATTTGGCTCGGGAGGCGATAAAGGTGCTGGTCGTCTCTCCTTGCGTTCCTTAACCGGGCGCGGTACACGGAGTTCCAAACCGTCCTCACGGGCATTGCGCACTAGCTCAAATGCCATCTGTGCGATGACAGGACTAGTTTCGCGACCCTGATCGGTAAGGACGCTAGATGGATCAGACGTCATCAGACGAGTGGCATGGACCACTGCTTGTAATGATGTTCCTTGCGGCGGTTTACCGTCTACTATCGCGCGAGATACAGTAGATGCTGGAGAGTCCATGTACGGGCTGCTGACTGAGCCTAGTAAAGAGGATACATCGGTCTTGCCAGTTAGGCTTGGAGTGCTCTCTTCATTCAGAGAGACTACACCTGATGGTGTTTGGGTCGTAGGTGTTGCAGCACCCGAGTCTGGAGGCGTGTCTGTGTTAGTTGAAGAGGCCTGGATTCGACGTTTCTTGGGGGCACTGGAGCTCCCTGGATTTAAGATGTTGAAGCCCAATGTGCCGAATACACTTCTGGCAGCCCGTCTACGACCAGTTCGATTCGGTGCATCTAACGTGGTAGGTGCCGCCACATTGTTGGCGTCGCCTTGATCGTCCTTGGTCCCTTGAATGATGGGATCATTGTCGACAGAAAGAGTTTCGCTACGGCCATGTTTAGGTTTTCCCTTATTCCACCACGTTCCCATCCAATCACCCAGGCCTGATCGGTCAGACTTTACAGAGTCAGGGCGATCGGTCGACAGAACAGGTATTTCCTTAGCACTAGCAATGCTACCATTCTCTTCTGAAAGCTCAGGAACGTCGTCATTGGTCGTCATTGTGGCTATGGTTTGGGGTGTCTCGGGCACCGGCATTGGGTTCGCATTGTTGGGAATGCTCCTCGAGATGGGGACTTCATCTTGTATAGCCTCTGTCAACGACTCGGATAAGGACTGTCACCAAATCAATCTCATGTGTTGAATCTCGTGTAGTGAACAGTAACCTACCGCCATGCTGTGCTTCCTTTGCACCTGATGATCTTCCTCAACGTCATCCGGAAAAAGAGATTGTAAGATACGTTTTGCAACGTCGCGTTCTGAAGGTAACAATTCCCCCATTAAATCTTCAGCCCTCGTGCGTCGAGCTGCTTCCTTTTCCAGAAGGACTCTTCTACTTTCCTCGAGTTCTGTTCTCGCCTTCGATAATTTGTCTATAGTAGACGAGAGAACCCGTAAAGCAGTGTGATAGGGGTGCGCCGAGGCGTGTGAAGGTGAATTCGAGTAATCAAGCCGGGAAATAGTTGTTTGAATAGCATCGTCTGAACAGTCATGCCATTTCGTTGCAAGTATTTGAGAAGCAACATCATTGCTAGATGGGTCTAGGAACAAGTTGTGTAGGTTATGAGATGCCGTTCTAGGCGGTGTGACGATAGTGCCACTAGCAGACTCTACAATGATGATCGGGGCAGGTTTGTTGTTTCTGCTACAATGGAGATGAATATAGTCTTCATATCACGAGCAAGAGTTACTGACTTTCGTTCACCATATCCACGAACACTGCCGTCCCAATTCGCACCAGTATGTCTTGATCCCTCATGAGCAGAACCATCAAGCTGAGCCTTCAGGGTAAAGTAAGTGGAGGTCGGGGATTTCGTCAAGTCCTCTTGGTGTCCACGCGATCGGCGACTCGGACCTCTCGACGAACCTTCGTCGGCCAGCAACGGGTGTGAGTGCACCGGTGTAGAGAGGTGCGCTGGGGTAGGCGAAGCCATGTTTTGCTTCAACAAGAAATGGATGGAGTGTGAGTTTGAAGCATGGATTACACGCTGCAATGATGCTATGACGCTGTCTCATAATTAGTATGCTTTATAGACAAGACAGCGGTGTGCGGACACTCATACCTCTAGTCAAGGATTCAGAATAAAAGTAACAAAATATTATAAAAACGAGTGATTGAGAAGTAACACTGACAGTTTGGTAGGAAGATGGGAGCTGTCGGCTACTATAATCCATACCAACTAGTTACTGACCGATGAGTAATATTTAATATTGGAATTATATAACGTCTAAATATGGCATTTCAAATAGTATTGTATCATCACCTACGGAATCCATTAATGTTAGTATTATCGATAGATTCCATATCTGATATTGAACTTCTTAGAATTTAGCTTTTCCGAGTACAAATATTGTAACATATGGAAGAGGCAAAACGCAATTATGTCTTGGAATGATTGCTTACCATAAATATATGGAGAAATATCGTGTGCATGGGCGCCAAGGATCTCGATCACTTGCCTGATTTGGGAATCGTGAAACATCATACATCATGCATCATACGCCATGTCTCTCTCCGCCTTTCTTGATATCTTTTTAGGATATCTGACAGACTCGAGGGTGGCTCTGACTACTGCTTACCGGTATATCCTAACTCCACAACTTGCATCACCATGGGCTGGTTCAGCGGTCAGAAAAAGGAACCCGACGTTGCACTGAGACAGGACCGGCAGAAATGCTGGGAGGGTAGGGATGCCTACTTTGCTTGCTTGGACAAGGCCCACGTCGTAAAACCCGGAGACGAAGGAAATGCGTGTGACTCTGTCAAAGTTGCTTATGAGCAGAACTGCGCTAAAAGCTGGGTGAGTAGAGTATAGTCTAGTAACTCTCAAATGATGCTCAACATATATTTCTTGCAAGATTGATTATTTCAATAAACGTAGGGTTCTTGCTGAACAACAACAATCTGTGCTTGCACAGGTAAACTCGCAAGCGTCCGAAGCAAGAAGAAGGTGATATCCCACCTATTATTGTACGCACATCAGTCTTTTCGTAAAATGCAATTCACGTCGTACGAGTTGCCTGGGTTTCACAGATACGCTACCGGTCATATTCTTCTTTATTGAAGGTATGTAGAGTCAAACATGTTGCCCGCGTTCGCCGTACTTGTATTGAACCTATCCTCGTTTAGTGAACACACGCATGGTGGACTGTGCTGCCCGCCCATAAGCAACGAATGGTGGCTCAATCTTCTGCCCGCCCCTGCTTTGTGGCTACGTCCCGCCCATGTTGCTACTTCAGCTCATTTGTGAATTTGACCTATTCGCTTCTTGGTTGTTTCAAATACATGTGGATCACTTCGAAAACGTTGTTTTAAACTTCAGCAGGATGCAATCTACGAAACCAAGGACAATGTGAATTGTACGGAATACTGACAGGCCTACCAGCCTATGAGATACTTCTCGAATCATCTGCAACTGTTATCGTGTCGTCGTATGTGTATCTGGCATCGCACGTCATCAAGATCATTCGTTTGAGGGTTCTGAATCACTGATGTTGGTCCACGATCCTAATACACATTCGAGCGCGCAGCAGGGTTATTTTCTGCGAGTTTTATCATGTAACTTCCCGACCGTGTTCACGGAGGTCTCAACTTTGCTCCAGGCGGTCATGCGGGCGCCGAGCATTCTTGGTACGGGTTAGTAGTCGGGTTCCACGCAGTCGAGAGCTGCCTTTAGCCCGGACGAGCCCCTACTCAACGTTAATAGGCAGTGCATAGCAGACGCCGTCAAAGTATAATCCTGTGAGTGACCAGAAAGGCTTCTGTCCATAACATGGCTTCTCAGAATTCAATGCACAGGTAAAGCAAGACTGAGCAGGTGTTCCGATTTTCCCGCGTGGGTTGAAATTGCAATGTTCCCAAATAACACCTGTCTCCGCCATTCCACCTGCCAGATTTTCAATGGAGTTGGGCGGCGCCTCGCCAGTGCCGCACAGTGCACCTGAACAGCCTCGTCAGGGTTCGGCAACAATCAGCACGTAAAGATGCTAAGGCTTGAAGCTTCCCGTAGTGCCCTCCACAGGCTCTGCGCTTGATTTCATCTGACTTCTGTTTGCCGAAGTCATACTTATTCGCTATCATCTTGCAGGTACCATCTTCCCATCCCGTCCCATTTGTCTCCAAGGTTTCCCTGATCCCGTCCTTATTCTCATCCTATAAACTTCCCTTTACAGCGCTCCGTATATAATGAACCACCTTGTTCTCACCACTGTCTTCGACGCTTCGACTCTCCCCGCCATGGACTATTCCAGCTTATTCTCATCTGGCCTCAGGGCTATGTCCCTTCGTAAACCTAGACCTTCTTCCGTCATTATTGAAAGCTCCCCCACGAAGAGCTCACGACCAGAGTCTGCTATATTCTCTCCAAACCACAAACGATCTGAGAGCGAGAAAGCCGCTCTCCACAAACGACAAACTATTCATGGCTCATATGGCCGTTCGTATCGTGAAAGGGATACTCTGTCGAGGGCCCCCACACTTCCCTCAAGGTCCCCTGTGCCAAGCCAGAGAAATAGTGTCATTAGCAGACCTTTACCACCTGTTCCGCCCAAGTGAGTTTATTTCCCGTTCCCGTATATCCATGCCTTATCTGACCGCTTGTCGTGTTCTATTTAGCACTGCTGCATTGCAGGATGAGGACGTGTTCATGAACCTCAAACCATCTCGAGACAGCCGCTCTCTCCGCATTTCTCCAACCCCATCCATGGTTCATCTCCCCACACCAACCGCGCACCGATTTACATCAGGTTCTCCTGATGCAAACGCCGACGATTCCTTCCTATCATTCACTGCCTCTCCTATTGAGAGTCCTGTGTACACCTACTCAGAGACGGGGCGTAGGCCAGTCACAGTCGCGATAGATGTCCGATCATCCACACGTAAACATACGATCTCGTCCTCATCCTCGGAAGTGGAGCGAGATCTTGCTTTGGAAAAGCTTGAGAAGTCTAGACGGAGGCGGTCCGCTAAGGAGCCTATTGTTTTGGGACACGATTATCACGCTGAAAATGATATGGATTGGAGATATGTGGTCGAAACCTTCCTGGAGGAGGAGGACCTTTGATATGTCTTCTCGGTCCATGGCTGTTCATACATTCATGCATCACGGTTTTACTTTCTACTTCTTTGCCACTAATCCTACACATCGAGTTCTTTATTTGCTAATTTATTTCTTCATATACTTCTTGTAGACAAGTTTTCGCTTTACGTTTTACACTGTACATGCTACTTTCATGGACCTTTCACTTCTCTTACTAGGTCATTCTCAGAAGTTCTCTGGAATGCGAACTGTATAATCTGTATAGTATGCACACACTTGTAACATGCGCCCGGATGTATTATCTATGCTTCTCTATGCTTTACTAGTTCAATGGACCATACATAGACTTGGATTATAGTTCAAATGAATGTTGAGTTTATGACGACTCGGGTAATCATTACGACGTCTCATACACCCAAATTGGGGCTAATGTCCCGAAGACGGAGGTGAGAGTTTCTTGCGACTGCGCTTGCCTTTCACCGTCTCTTCAAGTTCATGCCCCTCCAATGTCCGGCGCGGTCATAGTGGAACGTTCAGACATTCATAAATCGTGCATATCTATCGAAGCTGTCGTGAACATCTTGAACGACTACTGTGAAGCAGCAAATGCAATCGTGACTATCCAGAAGAAGTTGGCAAAGGCGCTGAGGGAGTCTGCATCTGCCAAGGGCACAACTGAGATCGCAGGTATGTTGCTTCTTTAGTTTCATTAATATGTTTAGAAATCTTTAAATGCGCTATCTTATGTAGCGAATGCCTTCAATGCCAGCGCAACCATATTCGAATCCCTTGTCGAAGTGGACTCCAAGTTCGTCAAATTCGCGGATAGGGAATGTGATAACATTAGTGCGGAGGTCAAGAAATGGTTCAAGAAACTAGCGGTACGAAACATAATTATCGTGATGCAAGGCTTTCCTAACATAACGTTTCCCCTCCTTCAGAAAGAAGAGAAAGCCCATGATCAACGAATGGCAACCGCGAATGCAAAGATAAAGCAGGCCGGACAGTTGTACGAGAAGAAAGCAAAGAAGAATCCTCGGGATGTTCAAGAAGAACATACACGATATATCACTCTGCTCAGCTCTTTGGGACCTGAGGTCGCGCAAGATAAACAGTTCGTCTTCCTATCTTTATTCTGTGAATACCTATTTCTAATTAAGCAACTTGATTATTGTTGTAGTAATCACTCTGTGAACGTAACTAAACGTCACATAGAGACACTCTATAGCCTAGCATCTTCGTTGTCTCGAGTCGCTGACGGTGAATGGCTACGAACTTGCGAGGGTGTCCGACGGTTCGGACCCACCATTGGACAACTTGGACAATGGCGTTCTCTTTGCGAAGGGGGATGGACTGGCCCTGTTCCTCAAGACCTACCAGTCACTCAACCTGAACCTGACCCACGACCGCAAGAAATGCAGAACCTTGCACCTCCGCTCAAGGAACAATTATCTCAACAATCTGACACCCCAGAGTTACTGGAACGTCCCGCGCCTGAATATACCTCTCGAGGAGCTACACCTACTGGTACTATGAAAGCACCGCCCAACTATACATCACAAACTGCTTCGGAAGGCGGTTCAGAGAAGGATGATAACGTCAAGGACCGTAGTCGCTCAGCCACTTCCTTACCATCGCTGGCTTCCTTCCCTTCACCGCCTACTCATTTTCCATTACCGCCCACTGCAGCTTCCGTATCATCGCATGATTCGATACCTACTAGTAATGGGGAAGGGTCTAGGCCACCTCAAGAACAGAGTCTTGAGCCAAACCCTGTTCCGGATGTACCCAAAGCAATTTCATCACCTATCGTACTTGCGGAGAAGCCCGCCTCATCAACAGAATTTGATCCTACACCCAGCTCGTCAAAGAAAGCCTTGGAAGATCAACAACCAGCTGTTTCATTGACATCTGATGCTCGTCCATCTTCTTCGAACGCTGCATCCTCCCGTAATTTGACTCGTTCAATTGGGGAGAATGTTTCAAGTTCTAATTCCGCAACGGACTCTACACCAGGATCTGCATCAGGTAGTCGGACACAGCAACGACCCCCATCTCAACCCGTAACCCAAGAAGATCACTCTGACGCTGAGTTTGGTGTACGGAAGCCTTTGGATGTGGCTCAGCAAAGTGCTACTCTTCCAGCCACTAAGGTTGTCGATCGTGATGATACCGGCAGGAGTACGGGAAGTGTCGTGGCCAATTTGCGTGACAAGTATAGTCGAAGTGTAAGTCCATTTCTTGGTGTTACCGAGTTGTTGCCTTAACCCTCTTTTGTATAGTCTGGTCCTCCTTCTCCTGGTCCTAAGGAGGTCCCGCGATTACCACTCAGTGTATCAAACCTAGCCCACCGCTACGAATCTAGTAGCAATCACAGCAATAGCAGTCAACTAAACATGCCTCGCTCGCCTACCGAAGAACGTCGTCGTGTCTCATCAGATCTGCACGTCCGACCTTCCAACATTCAGCATAGGTCAATCCTATGAACATGGAAACCCCCCGTTCCCTACCGCACGTCATCAACCATCGCCAATTTCTCCTTACGAGAATTCTTTATCGAGACAACCCATCGCAGAGTCAAGGGAAATGGAAATTCAGGAACGTGAACAGCATTTACGATTAAGGGAACAAGAGATTATGGAATCAGCACGAGAACTCGAACGACAGAAGAGAGCTCTAAACGATGCACGGAATGGCCTTTCAGTCAACGATACTTACGATCGATACCCTATTACTGACCGAGCTCAGTACGAATCGCCTTCGTCCTCTCCGATCAATCGTCCTCAAATGCTGCAATCTCACAGTTCCACTCATCTTGCGGTCCATAATCATAACTCTGGAACGTACGTTCATAGCAATGGTTCCCGTACGGTCATGAGTGCGGGTTCTTCTCCTGTCCTCCCAGGCGAACATGCACCCTATTGCGGCTGCGAGTCCTGTTCAGTCTCTCAATATAGGGCAAGAGATCTATCACCAGCAAATCGTAATTCTCGTCCTATCGAACCTCCTATACAACTACGACCAGAGAAGCCGAAGGGTTGGATACGAAGGCTCAGCATGCCTGTCATGGGCAACGCGTTCTCTTCCAGCTCGGATTCGAAGAAAGGTATTTCTTCGAACCAGTTTAAGGATGGGTACAGAAGCAGTTTAGCTTTGCCGGATGAAGATGGGAGGTTGAGGCATGATTTGGGTATGACGAGTGGATATAGGAATAGGAGTTCCGTGAATCTATCGAGAGGGCGGTGAGATATATCTATTGGTTGGCTTTACTAATTATGCTCGTGGTGTCTGTCATGGATAGGGTTTATTTTTATCTTCTGTAATTGTGCTTTATGACCCTTTCTGCCGATCTATGTATCGATTTATTTGTTGCTTTTAGCTTGTATACCCCTTCTCTTGGTTTAGTTCCGTAGTCGTTCTTTCCTGCTTAGATATGATGATGATGTACTAGCATGCTACTGTTACGAATGACACGACCGTGATGTTTCTTTTGATCAACGGCTTTACTTCGCTGAGTACCTAACCTTGAGTTGATCGTATTGGACTCTAAGTCGACTACTTATTCTGCATGCAACACGCCGAAATTGTTATAACCTAACCAGGTTCATTGTAAGGTGTAAAGATGTAAATGTACAGAGTGAGAAATGCAACCATACGATATGATACAGAGAAATAAAATATTAAAACGATCCTGAGAATATTTAGCAGAAGACCCCGTCCTCCCAAATCCCATATACAACCTATTCCATCCAAGGTATATCTATCTGATTACTCATCCGCTCTAGAATATATGATTCAAACGTCTATGAACTCCACCCCCACTCATACTCTCGGACTGAATCCGGCGAGACCACTACTGGATCCACTCGATGAAGGACCGGCTTCAGATCCTGACAAACTAGGAACGTAAACGCTAGAGATGTCTTTGCTGACCCGGGACCTGCCCCTTTCGATTTCTTGGTCTCGGGTCCTGGCAGTGCGTTTCTGCTGTTCCTTGGGCTTGTATGTCGAGTTGGTCCTGATGAGGCAGGAAGCAGCGATAGCGAAGAAGAGAATGCCAGCTGCCACGATGAAGATAGTCTTCGGGTATGGGGCAACAGTCATTCCGTAGATCAACCCGAACAACATGGGCTGGAAAGGCGGAAAGAGGTTAATTAGATAATGTTCAAGTAGGGAATGAATTAGCACATGGACGTACCCCGAGGATCATCTGTCCAATCGCCTGCAAGATCGCCAAGGCACCGAACAGCTTTCCTGTGTCAACAGGAGGAACGTTGGTAGACCCTGCTGGAGCCGTAACAGCAGCTTGCATTTGCATGACACAAAGTGCAAAACTGTTTGCAGCGGGTATCAAACCGGCACCGAAGCTGCTTAGTGATGTGAACGCAACGAAGGCAGGAGTGGCGACACCAGTGGGTGCAATCGAGACCAAAGCCTTGTGAACAGAAGTCGATGAAGAGGGATATCCGGATGAGAGTGAGATCGAAGGACATCGCTTTGGCGAGTTGAGGGAGTGTAGGCTTGGATTTCTTGACTGTAGATGGGTTATTGGAAGTGACAGCGAGAGGAGCGGAGCGACCAGTGGCAGAGTTAGCGTGAGTAGTACTTGATGACAAGTTAGCTTTGGGCTTGGGCTTGAAGGTAGATATGATCCCTATAAAAGATCCGTCTTAGTAGAGCCCTTTGAAATACGTCGAACAATCTTACAGGGCATGATCAAAAGGGTGTGGACAGCACGAGCTCCACCCATAAGAGAGATGTAATAACTGAGCTGCTCAGCACCCCATCCATAGACATGCCCGGCGTAGAGATATTTAATCTGGAAGATGCCCTGTCGAAAAGAGATATTAAGATTATCGACGCAGGTCTGAATCAAGATACATACCGAAGAGAGCAGGCAAGCAAACAGTGCTATTGCCATCAGGGTCAAACTCCAGTCATATCTGTAGTTTCCTTCGGGAGTCTGAATCTTCTTGGGCATGAATAGCAAGAGTGGACTAAATATTCTGGCAAAGACCCCTTGGCTCGCCCTTCGAGTTTCGCCGTTCTCATCCTCGGATTCCTCGTCTAAGATAGGAGGAAGCAGACTTTGCTGCGCCTTCTTCTTATCTAATGATTCCGGGAATACAAAAATAGTGAATAGGAAGTTCAATAGCGAGCACATCGCCGCGACGTAGAACACTGAGGTGACTGTAGGGGAACCATTGTGAATGTGGCTGCCTGAGATGGGGAAGATGGGATGACGGATAAGGAAAGCTCCGAGTGTAGGTCCGAGTGAGAAGCCTAGGTAAAACACTCCAGTAAATCGACTGAAGACGTGCGCTCGAGACCCGTCAGATGTACAGTCTGAGACATAAGCTGAGGTTGCGCCCTGCAAAGTGGACCAACCACCTAGCAGACCTTCGATGATAGGGGTTATGATAAGCAACTTATGGCCATGTGCGGCAAAGATGCTGTGAGGTGTCGAAACGAGGATGAAAGTCAAATCACTAGTAGTCAAATGCAAATTAGTCAGGGAAATAAACTTGTCAGACACATTGACAACTTCAGAGGTATTGGAATATATTACTAACGTGAGAAAGAGACCAAGAGTCGAGGCAGCAAGGACTTTCAGACGACCATGACGTTCGCCGAAATGACCCCACCAACCTGTTGAGAGTGCTGACAGAGCTCCCATAGTTGTAGTCATGATGGTTTGAATCCGGGCGGCACCCGCTTGGACTGCGGGATCTGTCAAACAGCGTCTGGATGGAATCGCGCGTGGGTCAGGTTCATCATTGTCGTTGTCATCGTTGTTTTCGGAGCTGTTACTGAAGGAGAGGGTGGGCGGAACGAGGAATAGAGAAGAACTGGTGTCTAGAGAATGAAGCAGATGGTTGTCTATATGCGGCCCTGAGGGATCTAGAGATGAATATAAAGGAATGTGCGATAGCTGGTCGAGTTGACCGTCGGTAGTGTTGGTATGATCATAGACATCATGACCATATAGAGCATTGCAAGAAAGTTGCGTGTAAACTTGGACTCGCGGAGCCAAGGTCATTCCGCGCTATAAATAGAATTCTGGGGTCAGCGTATGAGCATCCAGATATTAGTAATCAGCGATAACGCACAACTAGAGATGCAATGACTGCAAACGGTACCAGCCTACGAAAGAAATGGTTAGCATGGCCTGTATTTCGTTGGTGATACACTATGAGGGCATTTCGCCGTTTACGTGAAACGACTTCCGGCATTCTATATTTCAAGAATTGGAAGCATTTAGGCTTACACGCCCGTCGCCAACAGTCTACAGTAGCAACACAAGCGAACTTACCACATAGGTCTCGGTCTCAAGAACGGTTTCTTCACCTTCTTCACTGGAGCACCCAACAGCGGGGCATGTTCATCGTACGCATTGATTCCCATGCTCTGACTGTGACTCTGTGCTACTCGTTGTCTTCCGGGTTCAGTTGATCGTCTAACTCTAGAGGCGGATGGAGAGTAAGGCGAGAAGTTGGACGAGACGATAGCGTCCGCCGGTTGATATACGTCCTGAGGTTCGGGGGCCATGAGGCGTAACGGAGCTTTTGATACTGTCTTTACGGGGTACCGCCCCTACGCTATCTGGGGCTTCAGGTAGCAGAGAAGGTTGATGTGTGCGGAAGAGGTGAGGTTAGGAATGTCTGAGTCGCGTGTGTGCCGCGCAACATAAGTATTGCAGTGCCCGCGTTGATAACGGCATTCGTGCCGTCATAACCACTAAACTCAATATCTAATCTTATCTCCTCGCACCTTTTAGGAGATTCGGACGACCCACTCAAGGGAAAGTTTGAACATTTGTAGTCAAATAGTG
Source organism: Cerrena zonata (assembly GCA_038087015.1). Classification (NCBI taxonomy): domain Eukaryota; kingdom Fungi; phylum Basidiomycota; class Agaricomycetes; order Polyporales; family Cerrenaceae; genus Cerrena; species Cerrena zonata. Next base: position 149,435 of record JASBNA010000070.1, on the reverse strand, counting down.
ACTTGCCGTGACATTATTTTGTTTTGTTCGCACTGGTGACAAATGGTATCGGGATTCACTGAGACAACAGATCCAGAATACTGTATTGATGGGATGATTATGCAACATAACAAGATGGTGTAGGTGCAATGTGAGTAATGGATGATAACAGTCGTTAGAAATGGAGAGGCGTGTGTTAGTGCCTGTTGGGTGCATCTGCACAAGGAAATATCATTACCAATAGGTGTGGCGTAAAAGTCTTTCAAAATACAACAACATCGTATCACGCACGCGGCGTGGGTTGCTGAACGGCCATCGGCTGTCCCTGAGGCTCCTGCTACTCCCCGCTTGAGATCCAAAAACGTACCGTTGCTACATAGAACAAGCACTTACCATCCGTTGCTTCTTTCGAGGCCGTACACCATTCACACCTGGCTTGGCGTTCAACACCGCTGATGGTTTACCACCCATGTTGTTATTCGGTGACGTGTGGTTGACATTCCCATTTGTTGGGGCTGCAGAATCTTCCCGTTCTCGCTTAATCCCCCGTCGCACATCCATCGTCGTGGGACCTGCATTCGGTGTCGCTGCTGGAGTTGACATTTGTGGAGCGGAGTTACTCGTTGGCACTGAAACGTGAGATTGCGGCCCTCCAGGAGTGGAAGCGGACCGCGGTGTGCCCACTCCCACAGGTGTCTTTCCGCGTGCTTGCGATTGCGGTACAGACGGTCGATTATTAACAAGGTTAGGCTTCGGTGTCCCCGTCCGTACTGGTGGATGGCCAGGGGTGCCGACAGAGGGAGTTGCTGGATGGCCAGAAGGTGTGCCTGCCGCCGGCGTGCCCTGTGCTTGAGCTTGGGCCTGCGCCTTTGCAAGTCTCTTGAGCTCTTTCTGTTTGCGTGAATAAAAATACAATAAATTTCCTGTGAGACAAGACCATGGTCAATGCTACCCACTCTTCGTTTTCGATCTTCGCGCGCCTGGGGAGACTCGGCTACCAAAACGTTAATATTCCACTGCAGAACAACAGCATTAGTGATCACATGGAACGGCTTGACGAGGCCTGTACGTACGCCTTTCAGTCCCTCCAGGCTGACTGAGAACGCCTCTCGTTGTGTCCGAAGATCGAACGGTTTGATGTCATTTCGCTGCTTCGGCGGTACTTGCATCATCGGGACAAGATAGTCCTCTTTCTTCATCGAATGTTTACCTACAGACAGAACATAGCAAAGAGAAGCAGACATGATTTAGTGAAAGTCGACATCAAAAAGACGTAGATACGCACCAGGAATATCCTTGATGAGATGTTTATAATTGTTCCTCCACTTCTTCTCACCACCCTTCGTCTGAGGCTCCTCCTCCTCGGCGTCGTTTCCTGCACCAGGGGTTTGCCCTGCTGGTGTCGACGGTTCTCGTTCGCGTTCCTTGCCCTTCCCTTTGTCGATCGCCGCGCCTTGTGCGCCACCAACGGTGGTTACATATGGCCGCACGTATCGGTCGTAAGTGGGGAGTAGCTGGAACCTGGAAATAAGATCATCGGTGCTCGTGAATTTCGGTTTACGTCGCTCGGGCACTAAGAAAGACATAAATTAGTGAACCCTAGAGGTTTGATGTTCGAAAAAGCGGACCTGGGTCTGGAAGAAAGAGTGCCGGGTACTGTGGTATTGTGGAGGGCCCAGCGAGAGCATTTGTGGGCTGGAGGGTTGGTGGTCGTTGCAGACCTTGTGGTCGCTGTTGGAGATCGTCGTCGTTGCTCATGACGGTGAGGAAACAAGAATAGGCAGTATGCAATCGAAACTCCTACATCACGGGCGTCTATTGGTCACCTCTGAGCGCACAGGACTCGCACCGACCCATGTTACCTATTACTATCTCCTTCCTCGACCCTTATGCATCTCAGGCTTATCATCATTATCAAATCAAGGCGTGTCGACCCGGAAATCTCTACCATTGATTCAACTACACAAGGCCACTGCACCCCACTCTAGCAACTCATGGTCGAACGGTTCCTGCTTGCGGCATTCCGCTCCACTGGCGATGTTTTCGGCTCTTCGCGATAAATTACATACCAACTTGGACGGACGTCTCATCTCGTGATAGCTCCGGCATATTCGAGCCTATTTGACGGAGTTTTCTTGGCGTTAAACGCCTTCGTAACCTGTGTCCTGGAGGCTGACGCTAGCTTGGTATATCATACAATAAATTGGCCGGTAGGATCTCAATCGTATGTCGTGTATTAACATTGGTGTAGCACTTCAGCTTTGCTGGAGGCTTGAATAAAGACTTTGACATTCTAAACTTGACATGTGACATCCCCGAGAATGCGATTAGAAAATGGAATTTTATTGACAAAACACGATCATTTTTTGTGCACAACGAATCGTTTACAGGAATGGTACAAGAGCCTGAGGAAGGATCTGCGAAACAGAGGCACCACTAGGAGGCTCGATGGATTGGAAGTACTATCAGACATCGTAGGATCAGTACAGGAATCTCTCTATGACACGAGAGAAAAACTCACGTCACCCCACCATGGGCCAGCAGCCCACCAGAGAGCACCGATCCAAACACCAGATTGTTGCATGGAGCAAAGAGCACCCTGGACAGCAGAGATACAGGCGGCGTTGGAGCCAGTGCCGATCTCACCCAAGAATCCCTTGAGGTTGTTGTCCTTGAGCCATTGAGTTGCAGCTTGGAGACGTTCGGCACCGATTGTGGGGGAGACACAGGTGGGCGAGGTTCCAGAACCGTCAGAGTCGAGGTATTGGTGCATTTCTGGTCGATTATCAGACAATTAAATATTAAGAAGCAATTATGGGGGGATGAGACTAACGAATAGCAAGGTTGTTGTTGGGATCCTTGATGGAAGTGAAGGCCTGGCTGTTACCAGAAGTCGTCCAAGCTACACAAATACGTCAACTATATTATTTCCCCTAGATTGGAGATTGAACGTACTCCAAGCACCAGTCCAACTTGTACCCTCGACAAGAATGAGCTGAGAGGTAGCACCACTAGAACGGATACCGTTGACAGCGGCTTGCATCTGTCGTTTGGTTGAATACATGAACGGGAAAGTTAACAGAAGGGAGGACTTACAAGGCTGGCAACAGTCGTGGCGGGAATATCATGGGGCTCGTTTTGGACGTCGAAGACGACATTCTTGTTCGATTTCTGAAGAGGGACCGATGCTGTTAGGTATATTCAAAGGCACATGCGAGAACGACATACGAATTCGTTGGAAAGGTTCTTCCACCCTAAGTGTAAATTAAATGTTAAGCACGAATAAAAGAGGGAAAAGTTGGGAATGCTACCAACAGGTCTGGAAGCTATTGAATTAGGGTCAGCTATACAGATACGTGCATGGTAACAGGGAGAGGGGCTTACTTGGAAGTACTGCTGATCGTAGCACCATTGTAGATCATGAAGTTGTGGGCTATAATGGAACCATCAATCTCTACCTGAGGGATATCCTGGAAACGGCTTACGGTCAATAAGAGCGAAACCACCCTTGCCGGTGATGTAGTTAACGATCTAATGCAAAAGTTTCATATGTGCGGCCACATTTTCAGATCGAAAGTACGCACGGTCTTCAAACCATTCAAGTAAGTCTGATCGAAGGGACCAGTGAGGCCCGTGGCAGGGGGACTCATGCGCTCCATCAAGAATGGAATGCGGAACGTGTTGAAGCCTTGACCCATGAAGAACTGACACAACAAATTAAACCTTGAGAATGACTTAGACCTCATGAAGTACTTACATCGATGCTAGAGGGCGACGGCCAGGTGTAGTCCGTTCCGAGAACTCCCGGAATGTTGAGGTTACCGAACTCAGCGCCAGATTCGTTCACACCGAAGAACTGGAATTTAGTGCGAGAACCAGAGCAGATGCTGTTTGAAGGGCTCGGAGCAGAGATTGTGCTTGAGGGAGTAGTGGGGCCGGTTGTAGCTGTTCCAGCTGTTCCGGGAATGCATTGAGAATAGTCTACATTGCGAGTTAGAAGATCGTGGTGTAGGTGAAGTAGGGAGATGATGACGTACAATCATTCTGTTTATTGCAAACAGAGCCACTATCGCAAACAGTGCTGCCAGTGTATCCAATACCCTATTCATAACGCATTAATACTATGGTTAAAATACGTGTATCCAAGGTATACTCACTCCACATTGTCCCCAGACGGACACGGAGAGTGCAGGGGCGCTGAGTGCTAAAGCAACACCGAGAGATGCAAAGAACGCCTTCATGTTGAAAAAATGGGCTCAGAGCTGAAGAGACTACTCCGTCTAGCTGCTGTTTATGTAGCTTTTGTTATTTCCCGCGGGATAAATCATGGCTCTTCTGAACGAGTTAAACCGAGAAACACCCAGTCACATAGGTCGACGAATGCACTTTTCACCGCGATCATGCTCATGAGGTATGCGGTTGTTGGTTTTTAGTAGATTCCGGAGGTACTGCAAAGCTCCGTATGAAGACATTCACGACGACTTCCTACCATAAATATATGAGCTATGATCATGAGAGCACATGAAATGAGAATTAATCACCCTGGGTTTATCCGCGTTCTACAATTCAAACGTAATTTTGTTCTTGGCGCATTAGGGGCATTGAAATAGTATCAGAAATCATCATGCTCTCGTGAACAGATGGGGTCCGGTATCCCTTCTTATGATCCCGTTCCGAGACTCTCGGCCTTCAGGCGGTGAGAGTGGATTCGACGATCTGCATGATATTTGCCAAGTATAACCTGCCAGCATTACCGGTTTTGTTATTTTGATGCTACGCCGCCTAGTAAAGCGCAATACGTTTTTTAGAATACAAATGGTCGTCTGAGTTCGGAGTCAGTGCAAGGCGAGAGTGCAACGTGGGCAAACTACCGGACTTCCCTTTTGCGGAAGTTTCTATCTACAAATGGTAATCAAACCACGTAAGCACATTGCGTCATCGTTCTTTGTTCACTCAACACTTAAAAGCAAGACATCCCTCTTACCACACCTTACGAGTACCTCTAAACTATATGGAAATTCGACACTCTAAAGATGTCCAAGATTGCGCTAAATAAGATCTCGTCACTTACATTCTATCAAGATGCAGAAACCACGTCACGAAGAGGAAAACCAGTTCCTCAATTGACCTGTATTGGCCAAGCATGTCAACTGTATACTCCCGAGGTTGTACGATGCACGAATATTGGAGGAAGCGGGACAGATGTCGATTGGAAGGTATCTCTTGGTCACTCGGACCACCTCAGGCACATTCGCTGATTTCATGGCTAGTGCGAAGCAGATCTACCCGAAGCTTTGCGCTTCGGAAGAGTGGAGGTATCTTGCGAGGGATGGTCTGGTCCTGGTGACCCTTATGTACTGAAGGGCTCCTGTGGGCTAGAATATCGCCTCGTTCATGTCCCGGATGCTCTTCGGAAAGATAGTGATCACAGACTTCCTTCCCATTGGTTTCGCGGTACGTTTAATTGCAATTGATACACCACTAACGAATTGAATTTCAATTATTTTTCGCAGGATTTATGACCGATCCTGCTGCTGCCATTTTTTATTTTCTATGGGTCGGTCTGTTAATCTTCATCCTGTACAAGTTGCTGTCCTCCTGCTTCGGGTCCAATGCAGGAAGACGTCCGCATTCGGCTTCAGGCTCAGGGGGGCAACCTGGCTCGAATTTCTGGGGTGGTACCAGACACGATCCACCGCCACCCTACACAAAGTACACTCAACCTGAACAGAGATCCCAGGGATGGGAGCCGGGATTCTGGACGGGGGTTGGTCTTGGTGGCCTCGGAGGATATCTTGCCAATAATGGGAGGCGGCGTGATTATAACTGGGAAAGGGATCGTGTAGTTCGTTCACGACCAATCCACCAGACCGAACATTTATTCAGCTCACGAAGACAGACCTCCTTCGGTCAGTCAGATCGTGGTGAAGGTTCTTCTAATCTCGGTGCTATGAGAAGGGGAACAGGTCTCGGAGGTTCAAATGTTCGTTGACTTATACTGTAAACCTTCTTTGATGTACTGTAAAATATTCTATGCAAAAGTAAAACTACTCAAACAGAACCTGCTTGTTGACCAATAAATATTCACAAACCAGGAACGAAACGCTTCGCATAGATATAATCTGACTCCGAAGCGGTTACTTACCACGGGCGCTCCGAAATGACGAATCCTCGGCTGATTCAGCAACCTTGGCCCGGGATGGCTCTCAACTAACAGTCAATTGAACCAATATGTTATCGTCTTACCCTCTACTATCGTCGACATGGAAGTACGACGTTGGTTAAGGTGTGTACAAACTCACCTAACTCAGAAGAAGGACTCTAAGCGACTCGTACTCACATGTTTAGATCATTACGGACTCCGAGGAGCCGCTCGCGAGGTGGCAGCCCAGTCATGGGGGAGTCAGAATTCACGGTATGTTTCTCGTGAAATAATCTTAATTAATCGAATGGAATTAAATCTACTCGTTTCTTAGCTTCGAGCAGTCCTTCTCGGACTGCTCATCGGATGTCTATTATGTTTTACGAACTTGTACTTTGGCCTACAAACAGGCTGGATTAGCATGTATGTCTCGAACCCTCAGACTTGGCATTTGTGTGGCTAAGTTATTTCTGTTTTAGGATGTCATTACAATCTGCCCTCATTGGATTCCTCCTGTCTCGTTTTCTGCCCACTCCTATTACAGCGCAAGAAAATATTGTCTTGCAAACAACCGCTGTTGCTACTGGCACCGTGAGTGTATACCACGATCCAACTTGATGCTCACTTATACGTCATGATCTCAGATGCCTCTTGCCGCGGGTTTCGTAGGAATTCTTCCTGCCCTTGGTCTGTTAGAGGAAGACCGAGACGGCTCTCCGCCTATTCATCTCTCGTGGATTGCTTCGGTAGGTTGGTCGTGTGCGGTAGCATTCTTTGGGTAAGCACATGTTTTATCATATTGACACGGCGGGTATCATTTCCCGCCTTCTAGATGCAGGAGACGATTCCTACTGTAATACATGTTCATCTAATGACTTCTCCCCTTTCCCCAGGGTATTCCTATCCCCACCTTTACGCAAACAAGTGGCAAGTAGCAATTTCTCTGACACACATCCGTCTATCATTTAATTGTGCTTACTCGGCCTGTCTTGCATAGATTATTGAAGAGCAATTAGCGTTCCCATCTGGAACTGCCACGGCTCAGTTAATATCTGTATTACACGAGCTTCCCCCCTCCTGATACTACCATTCGCCGGCGTAGAGGTTACACAGAATTAGAAACAGAGGATACTGCTACTCGAGAACCTCTTTCTCCAGTTGAGAATGTACCGCTGACTGAATCTAACGAAGTCGAAGATATCCCTGAGCCGGAAGGATGGTCAGCTCTCATTTGGAGCTTCCTTGCGTCCGGCGTGATGACGGCAAGTCATCAGCTAAATATATGATCTCTATCGATTGACAGGACGCGTTACCAGCTCGCTGCTTACTTCTTTCCGGTCATCTTCTCGCTTCCATTATTCGGGAGATACCTTGCACGACAGTGGTTGTGGACATTCACACCTAGTTTGTCTTACGTAGGCCAAGGTATTATTATGGGCTTCCCGACCACCTTGAGCATGAACCTGGTGAGGAAACTTCGATTGCCACGATTCTAGCGACGCTAATAATTTTCAGGGTATGTTAGTGGGCTGGGGCATACTCTCACCTCTGTCAAAGCATAAGGGATGGGCCCCAGGCCCTGTCGGTGATATGACAAGTGGCGCACGAGGTTGGATCCTGTGGACATCTCTCGCAATCATGTGTACAGATAGTCTTGTTTCCCTGGGTCCGGTCATTGGAGAAGTCATCTATACGAAACTTCTGAAGCGAGCTGTTTCCCTGGGTGAAGATGGAGAACATAAAGAAGACAATGAGATCGAAACCGATGAACGGCTGGTCCCTATGCGATGGGTACTTTGGGGTCTCGGCGGAAGTATCACGCTCGGGACCCTTCTCGTTTGGATGGTTTTTGGCAATGAAGGCATCAAACCTTGGGCCACGCTCCTAGGATTTGTGATGGGTGGTCTATTGAGTGTACTAGGGTGAGTTTGCACGTAAGACCGGTACCTCTGCTTATTGGCAATCTGACTACAACCTCCGGTAGCGTACGTGCCCTCGGAGAGACGGATTTGAACCCAGTAAGCGGATTAGGCAAGATCAGTCAACTCTTCTTTGCCTGGATCCAACCGGGAAATATCGTTGCCAATATCATCGCCGGAGGGGTTGCTGAGGCTGGTGCCCAACAGTAAGGATAATTGATGAATCCTCAGCCTACGCGTGCTGAGTCCGAACATTCGTTGCAGAGCTGGTGACCTAATGCAAGACTTGAAGACAGGACATCTCATCCGCGCCTCACCAAGAGCCCAATTCTATGGCCAACTCATTGGATCGTCCCTGTCAATCATTGTAACTGCCACGGCATACACCTTGTACAACCGTGCATATCAAATACCTGGTCCTTCTTTCCCAGCACCAACTGCTTATGTCTGGCTTGGCCTAGCACGCCTTTTGCGTATGTTATATGTCATCTATAGAACTGTGCTATCAATTCTGACATCCTTACGTGTCCCGCAGGCGATGGAGAACTTCCTGAGAAGAGCAACGTCTTTATGATGGCATTTGCAATCGTCTTTGCGCTCATTGCCGCAGCAAAGACCCATGCAACACTTCGGCATCGATGGTATGCTAAGTGGATCCCTTCTGGGGTCGCATTTGCTATCGGCTTCCTCAACACGCCGTCATTCTCGCTTGCTCGTCTAGTCGGGGGATTTATTGAGTACCTATACTACCGAAGAGTAGGGGGTCAAGAGAAAGGCGGTATCAAGCTTATTATCATAGCCAGTGGATTCGTCCTCGGTGAAGGTGTAGTGAGCATTATCTCCTTAATATTGCGGACTTTTGGTATAGGCGTGGCCAGTTGTTGGGGCTGCGTTCCTGGACTATGTGGAGGATGCCCGTCGTAGGGTATCAGAGGTGGTATTCGTTGAGACCTACAATCGGGTTTAGAGGGGCTGTTTAAGAGCTTATATGTGTTAGTGAGTGTTTTCTATCAAGCCCTGTCAGTTTGTTCTGACGAATAATCGTCCCTGGCCTAGTCCATGTCGATGTGTACGGGTCATATCTTATATTCTTTTTGGAGGTAATGCTCCTCGCAAAGCTCCGTGTGTGACCAAACAGGAAGCTCCGTAAATCAACTAGGCGCCTTCCTGGACGTGTTCTACCTATGACCATGCCAATGCAACGCTACCTGACTTCGGAGAGAGTTGAACTCTTCCCCATTTGGACAGCATTCTCATAGAATGGAGGTAATCATAAACGAGTGAATGGCTGATGGAGTATTCGTTGTTCGTGTGGCGCGCTTCACAGGCTAGGGCGGTTATTTCGCCGTGTCGCGCTGGTGAACATTCACCGACGTTCGTGCTACACGTGAAGGTTTACCTCCGCCTCGTTCGGAGAACAAGCAATGCACAAATGGGCGGTGGTTCATTCGTTCGGACACTATACCCCTAACGCGGAAAGGTAAAATGCTTCTCGCTCTTCTCAGAACTACGTCTGGAGAAGTACAACATTCATGGTCTCACAGTGGTTGACATAATCGTCTTAAGCCAAGTTATTATTATCATGGTTTGGTCATGAATGACACCTACTCATGTCGTATTAGTTGTCCGCAGGGTCTTGTGCTGTGTAATTCGCCATCCAAATTGCATTCTTTGGAATAGGTTCAACTTGACAGGTTCCGCCGACCCTGGATTGGCGCGAATCTTTAACAAATAGTATAGTCCTTATTGGCTTCCGATTACCGGGACAGCATTGTTTATAGTGACTCAAGTGTACATCCCCGGTAATTGTGCCTATTTGGAGAAGATCTCCATAGTCTAGGGTTCTGAGGATGGTCCGTGTCGGACACAATTCTAATTTCTAGATGGCAGATTGATATGAACTTGGCGCAATTCCGGTGCACCCTAACCTCCTTCGGAAGATAGTCCCTTCCATCTGTTGGCATTGCCTCGTCTAAAAGGTATATAACTGGATTGGAACGCCTACCACACCTCACTCAGTCTCCCTAGCCCTCATCTACTACGAACCAATATGACTACCGTCCCCCCTGTTAACCTCAGCAACGTCCAAGGTGATATCTTGTAAGTCCACCTTCTATATTATTCGAAGAAATCCTTCTTAACCGGATTTATTATAGGGCGGGTATCCCCAAGAAGTTCGAGACAACGATTTTCTTCAACATCAACAACGATGTCGCTGCCTTCCGCAAGCACCTCACCCAAGTTGTCCCATTGATCACAACCACTACCCAAGCCAAAGGCACCCGGGACTCTATCTTGCAGCACAAGCAAAACGCTGCCGCTCAAGGAGTCCAGGCTGCTTTACTACCAGTTGTCGGCGTGACTCTCGGTTTCTCGCAGCTTGGTCTCAAGAAGGTTAGAGTGTTGACCTTTACACAATCCCGATGTTCTATGCTGATTAAGTTCTGTCATAGATTGGGATTAATGACTCAATCGGAGACCCCGTCTTCGAACAAGGTCAACTTAAAGATGCTCAACATCTTGGAGACAAGGGTACAATTACAAATGGACAGTTCACTCCTGATTGGCTTCCCGCCTTCAAGAATGGTGTCCACGGTGTTTTCGTCATCGCCGGTGACTCTATTATCACAATCGAGGCGAAGATAGCAGAGATCAAGCTCAAGCTTGGTCTTACCATTACCGAGGTATTCCGTTCGACCGGAAACGTTCGTCCTGGCCCAGAGAAGGGTCACGAACAGTGAGTAATCTATTCTCACCGTCATTATAATCACGCAAATAACCCATGTTCTGAAATCTAGCTTCGGATTCTTGGATGGAATCTCTAACCCTGCTGTTAAGGATTTCGACACGAACCCTCTTCCTGGGCAGGGAACACCCGTCCGACCAGGTATCATCTTGCTTGGACGTGAGGCTGATCCCAATCTCGCTGCTCGTCCTTCATGGGCAGTTGAGGGAAGTTTCTTAGCCTTCCGTTATCTGTCTCAGCTTGTGCCCGAGTTCGATCAATTTTTGAAGAAGAACCCCATTCCACTTCCAGGATTGACCCCTGAACAGGGTAGTGAGTTCCTGGGTGCGCGTCTTGTTGGACGATGGAAGAGCGGTCAGTCACCACATCTATGCTCTTTGAAATGAAATATGACTTACCCATCAACAGGTGCCCCTCTGGATTTGGCACCTTTGAAAGATGACCCGATCTTGGCTGCTGATCCTCAGCGGAACAACGACTTCGATTACAGTTTCCCTGAAGATCTTCAAACACAGGATCGATGCCCCTTCGCTGCTCACGTCCGCAAAACGAACCCTCGTAATGATCTTCAGAACAATACCGAAACTCGTCGTATCATCCGACGTGGTATTCCATTCGGACCTGAGGTCACGCCTTCTGAGGCTCAACAAGGTAAGACCACCCACGACCGTGGTCTCCTCTTCAGGTGCTACCAGAGTGTTCTCGCCAATGGTTTCCAGTTCATTCAAGTTTGTAAGTGACGTGTTCATTCGATCTATCACTACCCCACTCATTTGCACTCCGTATAGCTTGGGCGAACAACACCGGTTTCCCCTTCGGCAAGCCAGCCGACCAAGTTCCTGGCTTCGACCCCATCATCGGTCAAGCAGCAGATCCTGCTTCTCGTATCATGGGCGGAACCAACCCTCAGAATGCAACTGCGAACTTAGGTCTTCCTGCGGAGTGGGTTGTATCGAAGGGTGGCGAATACTTCTTCGCTCCATCTATATCTGCCCTGAAGACCACGTTTGCTACTGCCTAAGCCCCGTCGAACGGTATGAATATCCAATGTGATGAGCTTTTCGGACACTGTACGAGTTAAAACGCTGTATCATTATGCCTGTTACTACGATCTCAATGACACTGTGATTCACAACTGTGACCGTGGTTTCTCAATATCGTTTCCACTTCCTCGCAAGAGGGACCTGCTTGAAGTTGGAGCGACTTCATTCTATCGCTGGTATGCTGTTAAGGCCTTTATACTTAATACCCCAATTCAATGCTCGCGCACCCCTTTCTCTCTCATAGTAAGCAATGCGAGTAAAGCAAAACTTCTAGGTGACATTCAATCAAACATAATACCAGTCTCACCCGATCCAAATAGTGCCACAAATGAATGATTCATCACAGATTGCTGATCTTTGACCTCCCACCATCTGATTCTATCTAAGTAAAGCTGACAACAGAGTGTAAAGTACTTTGTTTGGGGTGTATGTATAATCCTAGACCGACGCCTGAGTCAATCCTGCTGGAGCAGTTCGGATAAGATAAGGCTACTAGGGGGTTTCTTCCCTATCGTATATATGATTGTGCAATCATACCTGGGGGAGAGAAAATCACTCCAAGGGAAGCTTGCCATCTGAGCTGCCGACGTGATCTCCATCTGCTTACCATTTTGGCACCCCGCCTGAATACTCCATCCATATCCTATTCGGGGTGTCCCCCTGGTCCTGATCCATAACAGCTTTCTCATGCAAAGACAATGCCTTTTGTGATTGCATCGAGGATAGGTACCATTAGAGGGTCATTCATAGTAGCAGAATCTGGAAGACGCTAGGCAGGGTACGTTCTTGAAACGTAGTAGTGATAGCACTGAGCTGCTCCTTTAGTTCTGAAGGTCGATTAATTATTAGCTTGTTGAAGTTGGGAAATGGTTGAAACAGTGTGTCTCCTTCCCGCCTTGGTCTTAGCAGTGAGGGGATGTAGGGTAACGATGCCCTAGTCAAACACAAGGTAGTGATTGTCGGAAGACGGGAAAGGATGAGAAGGGACGGATCAAATGATTCGATTGTTATATAGTCCACGTTTGGGAAGTCGAGACGGGATACCAAGGGGTTCAAGTCCAATTGTTGGACAAAGGATCTCTCTCCCTCTAAACAGACGTTTAAGAGATGGCGGTCCTCCAAATCCAGATACAACTTGACACTGAGTTCAACAAACGTGTCTGAGCGCTTGGTCATCAAGCGATTCGAGGTGGAAGATATCCAATTAAACCTGGCCATCTTTGAAATGGTGAGGCAAAAGAAGTCGATCTCTTGAATCAATTGACAACGTTTGGCAGTCACGGTGGCTGTTGTTAACGAAGGGGTTCCAATATGATCAATGAACATGGTGCAAGCAGCTATATCTGCTTTGATTGATAATTCGATAAGAAGAGGAAGGGTAATTCGAGCGATGGGCTCCCGTGTATCCAACCCACCATTGAATACATTTTTAAAGAAAAGACGTCTGAGAAAATGCATAGCGCCAAGAGCTCTGATGCAATCCCTCCACGACAGCTGACCAGACTCTGTATCGGGTAGAGATAGGTCCAGTGTGTGTAAATTGGGCCGAAACAAGAGCAGCAAGGGTTCCACCAACTGTCCCCAGTTGGAATGGACTTGGATATGTTGGATCGAGTTATGGAGACCGCGGGCAAAAATTGGATGGAAACCCCCAATAACCAGCGTTTTCAGCGCTGTCATGGACGATGTAGGGATCTCATCTAGCCAGCTGGTAGTGACGCAGAATAACTTCATACGAAATGATACGATTTGATGGCTGCGTGTGGAAAGTATGTGTTCGATGATGCATCTCGTGGGTTCCCTTCTTAAAAACGTGCCTCTGAAGGCCACCGTCAGGGGAGCCTCCTTTGAACGGGGGATAACATCAATTGTCCAGGCTGGCCAGGTTAAATCGATTACATTCCACAGAGTTGGGCATGCAATGGCTACCGCCCGCCAGCGGGAGCAGATATGGGTTAAACGGACGGCACAGAATGGTTCTATAATGTACGTTTCAGACTCCTGGCTGCAGTAAGCTGTAAAAATCTCCAAAAGAGTCTCATCGGGTAGTTGCGAAATTGGGAGCAGGCTATTGAGGATCTGTTTCTGTAGGCAGAGTCTGAGCTGTGCTGACGTTGCCTGACCGACCCGTTCAGCCTCGACGATTTCTTCATTGCACTTTTGGATTTCCTGGAGGACATCTTCTCGCGTTAATGTGGTCATCTTTAGTCTGACAAAGGGTAGATGATGAGAATCCTCAACTGCATGAAAAGCGGAATAGTAGGCTTACTCAGGCTTGCAATGACCGGAGATGGTGGTTATCTGGCACACTGGCAGACGAAGATTATAGCATTGCTGGCCCCGGCCCGGTTTCCCACCCTTACTGGGATCCAGGAGCCTCTTATCGTTCGAACTGACCATTACTCCAGACAAGCTGCGTTTTTCAGCAAGTAATCTCGGAAATGATAGAGCCCACAATTATGGGGAGAGGGGGCCAAAACGTCAGCGCTATGTATTTTTCTCGTGCAAACTTGAGACTCTTTGAACTAGCTGACTAGTGCTCGATTTGGCAAAATCCCTGGCATTGCTCTCTTCACTGGCTTCTAGGAGAAGCGGTGAGTTTGATCAGTGGAGGATACTAACATTTGAATTATGCGATTGAACTCTCCTAGACAACAATGTAGTGACTGTGGTATTCATACCAAAATCTTCGCCGGTATTTCGGGCTCCAAGGTTGACGGTGTTTATAGCATCGTCGTATCGGGTCACTATACAGACGACTATGACCACGGATTTACTTTGTATGTCCCTACTTCCCAGTTTTCGTCATATTCCCTCTTCATATTAATCGTGTTAGGATGTATACTGGCGCTGGTGGTTGACGGGGAAAGGGGTGAGTACAAAATATCTCTTCGTATTGATTGGTCTAATCCTTGTCCAGACAATGTTCGGCGAACAGATCGGGATCAAACACCCGCATAACCAGGCCCTGTTTGTAAGCTAGTGGTACCTCTTTCTTCACCTTTGTGACCCAGGATTAAGGACAACATATAGGTATCTTTCTGTAACGGTACTCCAATACGAGTGATCAATGGAACCAAGTCTAAATCAAATTGCCCCATGAAGAGGGTTAGTATCGGACTCTTATCCACTAGATGAAAGATATTTACTGAGACGCAACTTTATAGGTACCGCTATGACGGCTTGTACGTCATCGAACTGACAGTGGCTCTGATCTCTACCCAGGTCTCCAATCCACATTCAGGTTCCCTACGATTATAATCCATCACAAAGATCATCACCTTCAACTTGAAGGTATATGGATAATATGTATAAAAGTATCAATCTACGATGTGCTGTAGGGTCGTATCTAAGAATATTGCTGTTTGTACTAATCATTTTTGATTGTTCTAGTAATTAGAGGCTCTGCTATGGAACAGAACACTCAGTACAGGGAAGTTCGGAGGAATTGATCTAGGTACTTGGAAGACTCGAGGCCGTGACGTCAGGAATGCCAGGGGACGCTCGACTAAAGACTTTCTTCACGCACATATCAACCTTGCAATAAGAAGGCACTGGCAGACAAGACACTAACCCGGGCTTTCACTGCTATGGGGTTCACGACTGCTATGTACCTTTTCCACCGGTCAGCTTCATTTGTTTGGTTTTACTACCTCCGCCCGCCCTCTTTGCATAAATTCCTCCGTGAAGAGGAATCATACACACTCGTTACAGGCGCATCAGACGGTATAGGACGTGCAACCGCGGTGGAGCTTTATGATCAAGGATTCAACCTGATGCTTCATAGCCGGAACGAGATCGAAGCTGAAGGGCGTCATAGACGAAATTCATTCTAGCGCGAGACGGCCGAAGACAACAAATACTTCATATCGTTGACAGACGCAGTTGATATCGATTTCAAGAAGATCGCTGAGCAGTTCAAAGATTTACATCTCGCTCTCTTCATCAACAATGTCGGAGGAGGCAGTATTCGTTCACAAAGGTATATCCAGATGTTTATTCATTTGGAGCTATTCTCTATCAATTGGCAGAATTGACGCATGTGAAGGAGAGGACTTACTCGGAGTTAACGCTCTTTTTCCTTTCAACCTCACCTATGCATTCCTTCCGCAATCACAAACCACTGGAGGTCCTGTAGAACTCGTCATCGTAGGCTCTAGATCTGCCGACATTTCCATCCCTCGACTGTCTACTTACGCACGATCTAAAGTCTTCCTCTATCAACTCACTCGTTGTCTTAACGCGGATGAGCGCTACGGGTCGCCCTTAGAGGTCCGGTTTATGTAGGCATAGTCGCTACCCATGGAATAGGTATCGGAGCGAGGAAGTCACCCCCTACGTACCTCACGCTATGCAGGAGCTTCTCACAGGACTAGCGCCGCAAAGTATCTTGGAACGTCATGCTGCAAGGCTTATGCAGGGGATTATTGATGAACACGAGAAAAGGTGGCTTCAAGTTGAGGTATGGCTGACTACTAGTATTATTATTTTCTATATTTAGCATCATACCAGAGTATAACAACAATTTGTATTGAAGGAAATCGAACCTGACGCTCGCTTCGTACCGACGCGATGAGTCTCAGCAGAAGTATTACATCTCATTTCGTCTAGATGGCCTTTGGTGTTGAAGGTATCAAACTTAAGGCCATCCTACTAAGGTTTGTGATGGGTGGTCTGTTGAGCGAACTAAGGTGAGTTTGCGCTCACGACCGATACTTGAGCTTATTTGCAATCTGACTACATCCTCCGGTAGCGTACGTGTCCTCGGAGAGACAGATCTAGGCTTGGACTCAACCGGGAATTAACCTTGCCAAAGTTATCGCGGTAAGGTCCGCGATAGTCAATGGCTCGATGTACTGAGAGGTCTTCATGGTCAAGCCGGTGACCTAATACTTGTGTCTAAAGACGTGGACATCTCATCCGCACCTCACCTCGAGCCCAATTCTATTGGATCATTCCTGCCAATCATTGTAACTGCCTACAATGCACAATCGTGATCGTGCATACCACATATCTGGACCCTCAAGCCCTTTCCCCGGACCGGCTCCTTACGTCTGGCTTGGCATATGTTATGCACAACGTATTGAACTACGTGAACGATGTTGACTTCACGTGTTCTTCAGACAACCTCTCGGAGCAACGTTCCCACCATCATCCCCCCGCCTGCGACTACTATCCACTATGGAGCCTCGTCTTACTCCACCGGTGTAGGGATCAACTCTAATCGACTCGGTACTAGTCGTATTTCTGGGAAGTCAAGTGGTTCTGCCCTCTGAACAGGTGTCTAGCCATTACTATTGCTTCTTAGACCGTATGCATCACTGGCTGCCTTTTACAAGGAAGGTTTGACTCGGCTGAAATTTCCCCATTTGCCAAGTATTTTTCTGCGATGGAATGAGTCATGAGCAAGAGGGTCGTTGACTTATTTCATCATTTCCGCGACATGCAATGCAGATGAAGCTTGCCATCGCGCTGGTGAGCGTTAACCAGTCAATACGAATGGACGGTATGTGATTCGCCTACTACTGACTATACTAACTTCAGCTTGAATCACTGTATACTGGACTGGTATAATTAATGTCCAATCATTACGAAGGTAACTTGAATAGTTACCCTATTTCCATTCTGATAAGACTTGCTTACTGGTGGAAGATGATCCGCCTTGCCATGTCCTGAATGACACGTTAGAGTTAGCGCAGTGTCGGCGAGGTTTGACCTACTTTAACGACCTCCGGATGTTAACCCCTTTCAGCTGTTGACATTGCCTCTACCGAAAGACATATAAAGGGATAGAGGTACGCCCAATCATTTCCTCACTCACCTCAATAACCAATAACCCAACAATCCTCTTCTTCTACAAATCAATATGAGTACTACCGTCCCTCCAGTCGACATTAACAACGTCCAAGGCGACATCTTGTAAGTCTACCTTCCCTCATCCTATCCAGAGCTGTACTAAGTTGTAATTCAGGGCGGGCATCCCCAAGAAGTTTGAAGCAACCCTTTTCTTCAATATTGACGATAATGTCACGGCCTTCCGAAAGAACCTTACCAAAGTCATTCCCTTCATCACGACCACTACCCAAGCTCAAGGAATCAGGGCCTCCATTCTGAAGCACAAGCAAGAAGCTGCTGCTCGAGGAGCCCAGGCTGATTTAGTTCCTGTTGTTGGTGTTACACTTGCCTTCTCTCAGTTCGGCCTCAAGAAGGTTTGCATGTCGTATTTCCTTATGGCAAGGTAGTCCGCTAATTGGCTTGATCCTACATAACAGATTGGGATCAATGATCACATCGGAGATTCTCTCTTCGAGAACGGTCAGCTTGCAGATGCTCAAGCACTCAATGACAAGGGGACAATCAAAGATAACAAATTTACGCCTGACTGGTTACCTGTTTTCAAGAACGGTATTCATGGTGTCTTTGTCATCGCCAGCGATTCCCAAAGCTCCATTGAGGCGAAGATCACAGAAATCAAGTCCAAGCTTGGCACAACGATTCATGAGGTATTCCGCGTTAATGGAAATGTTCGCCCTAAAGAAGAGGCGGGACACGAGCAGTGAGTGGCGTGCTTTAACGTACATCGTAGACGGCTAATAATATCCACTTCAGCTTCGGATTCTTGGATGGGATCTCCAACCCTGCCGTTATAGATTTCGATACGCACCCTCTCCCCGGACAGGGAAACCCCATTAGCCCAGGGTTCATCTTGCTTGGACGTCAGGATGACCCCAATCGCACTTCCCGCCCCTCGTGGGCAGTTGAAGGCAGTATCATGGCTTTCCGTTACCTCTCCCAGCTTGTTCCCGAGTTCAATACTTTCCTGAAGAAAAACCCCATTCAAATTGGTGAGATGACTCCAGAACAAGGTAGCGAATTTTTGGGTGCACGTCTCATGGGTCGTTGGAAGAGTGGTCAGTCATCCTATATGTCTCTATGATCTAACGATACATAACCCAACCATTTGTAGGTGCTCCTCTGGATTTGGCACCTTTGAAAGACGACCCTGAATTGGCTGCTGATCGTCAACGGAACAACAACTTCGATTACAGCTTCCCTGAAGACATCCAGACGCAGGATCGATGCCCCTTCGCTGCTCATGTCCGTAAAACGAACCCTCGTAACGATCTCGGGAATCGGGTCGAAAGGAACCGTATCATTCGTCGTGGTATCCCATTCGGACCCGAAGTGACACCCACCGAGGCTCAACAAGGCAAGACCACTCATGATCGTGGACTCCTGTTCAGGTGCTATCAGAGTGTCCTTGGCAATGGTTTTCATTTCATCCAACAATGTAGATGTCGAACTCCTTTTGTCTCTCGATGCCGTACTTACTGACCATCATATAGCTTGGGCGAACAACGAAGGTTTCCCATTTGGCAAGCCAGCAGACCAGACGCCTGGCTTCGATCCCATCATAGGCCAAGCACCTGACCCCAACTCCCGCGTCCGAGTCGTGGGCGGAACCAACCCACAGAATGCGACGGCGAACTTGAGTCTGCCTACGGACTGGGTTGTTTCCAAGGGTGGCGAGTACTTCTTCGCTCCTTCGATCTCTGCTTTGAAGACTACGTTTGCTACTGCTTAAGCCTCTGTAGTGTAACGGACTTCGAAATTGGATATTGTAGCAGATCCTTGATACGATACTTATGTCTTTATGATTGTTGTAACGACCGAATGATAACTACGTGGTACATGTTATGGAAAATCCGACTGTTGTTAGGTGGCGAACCCTACCACCCCAAACTCACCGAAGTCTGAACCGTCCAGACATTTCCTTTTTAGGGGCACCGATTTCCTAATCAGTGATTTCAACAAGTTGGACTTCGTCCCTAAGTTTTCAGTCGTTCATTCTCCCTCCAGCTTTCCATCTTTACAGTGTCTTCTATTATTGTAATAGGAGAAACAATCGCCCGTATTCTAGAGCTCAATGTATGTCGCTCATCCAAATTCAAAGTTGCCAGACCTTTTTTTTGTTAGCCTGAATTGTATTTCGACAATTCTATCGTGTTCACCCTCAGTCGGTCTCAGGATAATGCTCCTACTACACGAGCTCATAGGAATTTTTTGAACAAGCTCTGAGAAAAGATTTGCGCAAGCACTTTTTCAAGTGGTGAGTACCGGCGAGCTTTTAAGGCACGTTTGGGAGTTTATCCGACTTCCAACTGGCCTCCATTCGATATGGAATACGTATATGGACATCGTTAGGCTGGCCTATAATCCTGTGGCTAATATCAATGACAGTGCGTTCATCGTTGTTTCGTCTAGAAAAGGCTAATTTTTGTGAGTCGTCACGTGCGGGCGGCGAAATTACGCGAAAGTTGAAATAGACGACTTGAACCTGAACGTGTTCAGCGTTCTCCTCCATCCTCTTCCCCTCCGAGACATCCCATCTTCCTTTATTCCGCACTGCGCATGCTTGTACGAGCAAACGCGGTCTGACGACTGACATAGATCGTGAGCATCATTTTGTCAGGGTTTCGGAGATAGAAGCTAACGATAGACTTGCAATAGAACCATAACGCACACCCACGCTCTCTACTTACGACTCTTTCACAGTCACGACTATCTCTGCATACCCTCAGCTACCCTATGGCCACTTTCGTGCAACCTACACAGGCATTACCCTCCTGGTTGACTCTAGTCTCTACCGAAGTCACGGATGCCAATGGAGATGTCTCTACCTCCTTTGCAACAATGACGTTGCCTCTCACTTATTTCGGTCCATCTGTGAGTGTTTTCTATCTGTGCTCACTTGCATGGTGCGAGCAACGTGTATTGGGGGTTTGGATGATCGAGGTTTTGCTTGATTGCTATCTTGATAGCGGAGTGCTTAAACCTTACATCGTCTCGTGCTCGTCATGTCAATACGTCGGATTGAGATAGTGAGACGACACTGACCCGTCTAAACCCGTCCTCGGTACCTTACTACTCAGTGTCATATGCTGACATCTTGCTAGATTCCGCTGGGCACTGACGGAATATGGACGTATGGTGGCCTGACGCCACCACCCTCTACCAGCTCTCAACCTACACCTACACCTGCCCCCTCTGCGACACCCTCGTCTCCAACAGAGACTTCTTCATCTACAACCGAATTTACCTCTTCATCATCCTCGACCTCCCTATCATCCCCCACTTCCCTGTCCTCTACTACTTCGTCGTTATCCGTTCCCACCGCCACTCCGGCGGGTACTTCCCACGGTATCTCACCGGCCACACTTGGTGCGATTCTCGGAAGTGTTTTGGGCTTCATTCTTCTGGTTCTCATCGGTCTCGTTATTTTCCTCCTTTGTCGACAACGCCAGCGTCGCCAAGCACCTGAAGAACCTGGTGAAACCTCCAGTTTCTGGAATCGTTCAACCAGTTTGTTTTCACGGCCTGCCCGGTCAGCAGCAACGCCAATTTGGACGGGATGGGAAATTGTTCAACCTCCGGAATACCGCACCCACGTTGAGGAGGATACCCGTAGTCCTGGTGAGGGCTCCCCAAGAGGGAGCGGCGAGGAACATGACCCATTCTTGACCAGACGGAGTCTTCGCGATGCCACTTTCACAGAAGAGATGAGCCAGACCAAGTCTGGGACTGAAACGCTTGTCAGTCTGCCAGCTGCAGCCGTTGTTGGCGGCGGAACTACCAGATCCTCCCCTCCACGGACAGGTCATATCATTGACCCAGAACTTCTAAGTCGTATGATGTCTGAACAAGATGAACCTCATACTCCTCCTCCCCCGGGTATTCGCCTCGTCGAAGCATCGCCTCAGATTGGTGAAAATTCACCCCTCCTTCCACCTCGCCGGCTTGACCCCGATGGTCTTGGGGTGCTTAGTGCCGTTCGTACATCTCACGGTTCTGGTCATTCGCGCAAAGACTCGTTGGATCGGTCCCTTGGTTCACAAAAGAGTCTAGGTAGTTTGGAACTTGATCCTCAAGAAGGCGTCGAGCTACTCACTGCACGACGTGTGAAAGTTGGCGATACAGATACACCTCGTACAATCTCAACTTCATTGCTCAATGATCCTGAAGCCGGTCCAAGTACTGGTTATCGTGATCCTCTCGGTCTTTCCAGCCTTTCAGGTCGACTGGGACGCTTCAGCTGGTTCAAGCGTCTATCTGGTGCTACACAGTCTGACCCTCATCTTGTCATCCCTACAGTCGACCCTTACACCCGCACCCCTCCCCGTGGACATTCTCGACGCGACTCTCGTTCCAGGCCTTCGTCATGGCGCCCACCTGCCAACGACCCTGATTTGAACCCTAGTCCTAACAATAGTCGCAACTCTCGCGGAAGCAACCTTGGTTATCTGACTGCCGGATCGAGACCTATTTCCAGTGTCAGTGCCAGGAGTGGAACTAGCGGCAATACAGTGTATCATGATGCTGTAAGCACGCCCGTTAGTGACAACTATGATGTCCCGTCGACAATTGCAGTTATTGAAGACTCTCCTACGGTACCTACTTTCTCCCAGTCGGGATCAAGCAGTACCCCAAGAGCAGGAGGTGCAGGGAGCGAGACCTTAAGCGTGCCTACCGATCCTCCCACTTATGATGACTCTCAGGCTCAGTCCCATGCTTCTGATCAAGGTCAAACGGTGGATATTTTGGATATTCCTGCCCCTGCCCCTGCCTCGCCGTTCGTGAATGCCCGACCAGCGTTCCCTCCTGGTCTCGTGGCATTGCCTACACCCCGAACATGGAGAGACTCATACTCAAGCAGTAATAGTCCCCTCACGAACCGTAGCAGTATCGGAATTCAGATCGACGTATTGGAGGAAGAACCACCTCTCGCTAGAGAGGGCTGGAGAAATATTTCCACCGGTGGTGGCGATGGGCTTCGGGATCCCAGACGGACAACCTTCGGAATGGTAAGCTCAATTCATTTTCATTCTTTGCTGAACTTTGTTGAATATGATTTCTATTTCTAGCCGGTCGTCATTCACCAACCATCTCACATCTCTGAGGAAGCTTCTCTCCATTCAATGCGTTCTCACCTCGACCCCTACTCATCCCATAGTCCCTCCGGATCTGCTCCCGCTTCACACCATACCTTGACAGCTTCTGGTTCATCCCGTCCCTCTGGTTCATCTCACTCACATGATCGAACCATGAGCAGCAATCGCTCCTTGGCACATTCAAGTTCTGTCTCGGAGTTTGATCGGAGAAGAGCTAGCGAGGTAGCAGATGTTGGTCTTTCATCGCCTCCGCTTTCCGCTGTATTTGGTGGTAGAAGCGGTCGAGGAAGCATGGGAAGTCCACCTTACACCAGGCCTGGTTCACCGTCCTCTCCCGTCCGCGGTACATTTCCACCTATCAACGAGCTCTCGGCATCTTCTTCAAGAACCCCGTTGTTGACCAATGACGGGACTATCACTTCATCGAGGACAAATGACACAAATACGAATTCGAGTATGACGACGGCGCTGACGGACCCTATCACAGGCGTGAGGATGCACTTCCCTAGTGTTCCATGGAGAAATTCGCTCGAACCTGAGCATGAAGAACATTCATGGAATGGAAGTCGTCGAAGCCATCCTCCCAATGACGACATGTGGTAGTCCCCTTTGCCGTATCTGTTTTGCTTTCCACCTCTTCTTTGTGGTTCATATGGACTAATGGATGCTCAGTGTTCATCCCGACTTGTTTTTGGTACTTCCAGACACTAGGTCTGTAGAGGTTGATCTCCTCGGTTGTAGTTCTTAGAGTTTTCTGCTTCCTCCAATATCTCTTTGCACATCGTATCCTTATCTCATTCACCACCCTATCCTCCTCTTCATCCACCCACCCCTGTATCACACCTTGTACTCCTGCGACACCACCTTTGCGACACCCTTATCTCCTTACCTCCCCCTCATCTCCTTTACTCCGTCTACCCAGTTTTGCGTTTGATTTCTCATCGCTCTCATCTCTTATCCATCTGACGACTTACTTTACGATAATGACTGATTACGACGATGTGTTATATGGATACTTTCATCTGCTTTCTATGGACTTTCTTGAGCTACGTTAGCTCTCGGTTTCTGAGTGGTCACCTGGTCATTGTCATGTATAGAATGTCCGCGAACTGACGTGGGTTTGAGACGAACACACAAATTTGAGTTACTGCTTGTTATTATCACCATAAGTACTTTACATTCCATCCTACGATATAAATTGTCCAGCGATACAAATGTGCTAATATCAATCTTTGGAAACTCTTGCCTTTTTCCTAGGCTTAGGCCTTGGTCTAGGTGGTACATTATTTTGCACGGCACTCTCTACGACAGGAGCTGGTTTGACCTTAGCCGGACGAGCCTTTTTGGGGGGTGGAGGACGACTGAGCATGATAACCGATGCATCGTCGTCGTCGTCACACGAAGGCTCCCAGATATTCTTACCCTTACCAGGATTTTGAAGCATCCTGAGTAATTTGTCTCGCTGTGCCACTTGGGAAGGCGCCTCGTAATCGAGGCTGGTGTCTTCCGGAGGAGGTCGCTCGCCAGTTTTCTCAGGAGAGGTTATTGACACCGTGGTGTCTCCTGGGCCAAGGGAACTCGATATGTTAGCGATGTCTGTGCGAGAATTATCTTCCCATAACTAAGCAACACATCTCAATCAGGATGTGATAGTATTGAGATGTAAATTGTAATATACCTTCGACTTCGACGGCGGTCGTCCACGCTTGGGTCGTACAACAGGTTCGGGCGTAGTAATCACCCCTGACATATCGTCTTCCTGTACCTCAGATGCTGGTCGCTTCCCTAACGACGATGTGTTCAACATCCCAGACGATTCTCTGTTGATCGGCCTTCTAGGTGAAAAGACCTTCATGGGTGAAGGGGTACGTGAAGAAGGTATCTGAGTATGTTCCTTGTCATATTGCAGTGCGAGCTGACTCGGTGTAGGTCCCGCAGGAGGTGCTTGCGGGCCAACGTGAGAATTTGCTTGTGCAGGGCAGGCCGAATAGGCTGTAGCAACACTTGTGATGACTGAGGTTCAGCTGTAGGTGCACGACTAGAGGGTGGTGAGGTCCCAGGGGGTGAGCCAGAATGGTGATTTGGTGACGACGGAGGATCATCAAGGAGAAGATGAGGTTGGCCGAAGAAGAACTGTTCATCAACAGCTGAATCTGGCATGCTATCGACATCCATTGGTGCTGGACTTCGAGATCTCCGCGCAGGTATCGCGGGTCCATCTATCACGGAGACGAACAAGTCAGAAACACCCGTTGAATGTCATTTCGTAGGAAACTTACTGTTCGTTATGTCAGACATCGTATCCATAGCTCTCTGCTTCCCCTTCCCCTTCTCGCTATTGACAGCCGCCAAATCTATGATTTGTTCCATCCCAGGAACATATCCTATTTTAACCATCTCTTCAAACCAATCCATGTCGATGACAGGAATTCCCCATTCGACTGCTTTATCGAATTTCGGGCCTGTACGGGCTGGACAAATGAGATGTGTACTGCGACGAGAGAAGCTGGGCGCTATGGTTATTCCTAGAAGGAGGAGTATCAGCACCAGCGCACGGAGTAAGACGATCAATGTGCCATGGCAGACTTACCCAGTGCACGAGCCAGCCGTCGCAAGAAGCAAGCTTCAGACGTGTCTAATCCGGAGTGGCTAATAATTACAGACTCTACACCTAAAATTAACAGACCAGGGTGAGGATAGGTGATAATTTTACATTCGCACACGGAGGCGCACCTTTGATAGGTTCCCTATTCTCTAATGGCCTAAACGAGACATGCTCTTCAGGGGCACATATTCGCTCCTCGAATAAACACCGTTCGAGCCAACATTCGGTTCTGAATTTCGACGGAGGGATAGTCATAGATGCACTGTGGAATATTGTCCGTCCGCTAACAAAAAACAACCGTTCAAAATCGACATCAGCTAGATGGACTATGAAAATGAAACTTACCTGACTAATCGAACAAGAACGATGTCAACGTCCTCGTCATCATCACCAGTCCCGTCCTCCCCGTGAGTTCTCAGCACTTTCCCACCAGCTCCTTCAATTACTCCCTTGACGTTAGCAGAACGCGCTTCGCCGAGGAGTCGGAAGGTCATGTTGGCAAAGATCCCTGTCCTAGCAGCGAGGACATTGAGATTTGACGGACCTGCCTCAGGTTGGACTTCAGCATCTATTTCCATTGACGCTCCCCGGGAACGAGACGGTGAAGCAACTGGTTCCGGGACGTCAGGATGTTGGTCCGGATGAGGAGAGAAGAGTTGTCGAGGTTGCGCAAACGCATTGGATGTAAGGACTCGTTTGAGCGGCGGTACTTGTCGCTGTGAAGTTTCGCCCGCATCCAACTGCTGACGAGGAGCAATAGACCGCGATCGTTGCAAATTAGCCAACAAACTGGTCTTCCCCCTTATTTTGCTGTTCTCGCTGGCTTCGCTAGCGATCTCGCGCATGCTTTTCATCCGCTGACTCTTGTCTTTTGTCGGTGATTCATTCCCTTGATCACCGACGGTATGGTTTCCCGTAGCTTGGGATTTGCTAGGGCTCCTGATGAGTTTCCCTTGGTCAGCGACGAAGCCTCTAGGTTTGAGGAGAGATTCCCAGAGGGCGAGCTTTGCTCCTGGAACTCGTTTGATTGAAGCTGGTTCTTCCTCGTCTGGGGCGGCAGGAGAGTCAACGTCAAGATCTATAGACGGTCCCGAGGGTTGTCGGGAGTCATCAAGCTCGGGGATAACGTCTGAGTCAGATATTCTAGAGCGCGCCGTGTCAACAGCAGAAGTCATTCGCGATGCTGTAATAGCAGTGATGTTTAGAAACAGTTGTTGACTATGACGGTGTAAGGAATAAATACCTTTCGCCTTAGACTTTCCTTCGCTTGTCTTCCATCCCTCCGCTTTCGTCACAAGGCCGACCTTGTAAGCGTTCTCTTCCCATCTACCTCCACTAGCCAGACAATCCCAGAACCAATCTTCCCATACGATTTGGATGTCTGCCTCTTTCCGCAGATTAAATTTCTCCGCGTACTTCAGCTTATCAGAGGTTGCCCGTAGTTCTGCGACTTCTTCTCCAGTGCTATTATTATACTCAGCAGCTTCGGATGAATTTCCACGAATTGAGTTAAAGCAAACGAGGTGTGTGACCTTCACAGGTCTCTCGATATTCTTGACATATGTTCCTCCGTTTTGCGTGAGCAGTTTGTGCATTTCTGTTCGCTTTGAGATATCGTTGAATCCCGTGATGGAAATGGTTATGTTGGAGAAAACTGGGAGTTTGTGGATGCGTATTGACTATAACAGTTGAATGTTTAGTAAATAGAAATGGGAGAAGATACCTACCGGGTTAACATACCTCTTGGAGGTCAACGTCATCACCTCTTAGCCAAATGTTGTGTGACTCATGTATCCAAGATGGCTTCATGATGGTAATTCCTGTTTGAAGTGCACACTGTGGTAAAGGGACGTTAGTAAAACGTATCCGTCTTGTTTTCAAGGAGCGATCGAACTTTATATTTTGCACTCCCAGGTTCCTCAGCAATAAGATGGGTAACGCGGTCCGTTAAGTCGCTGATAGGCTGAGCTCCCAGCTCAATGGCTTGCTTGAACAGAGTGGTCTAGAAATGATCGGTAGGTACCTATGATTGAAACGATGAACTACCAGACTGAGACGTACCTTATCATTTATACCCGTTGCACATAATACAACACCTTTGAATGGCCTCGGACATAGGTCTCCGTTGAATGTTGTATCAAGGTCAGAGCTAAAGTCGTCGTCGTCTGAGATAGAGTCCTCGTAGCCAGAATCCTTTCGTTTTGGCTTTGCGGATGGAAGTGCAGGTCGTAATTTGACACCAGGAATCTCAAGACATGGTCTGTTATGTTAAGTTTCTTCGCACTGAGATAGAAACACACCTTGTTAGATCTGTTTCTGCGAGGTCCCGCCATCGCGAAATAGGAGGATGAAGCGAATGACCGTGTCACATTTAAACGCGTCGCACTCTATTTCGCGTACGGTCACGAGACTGTCACGTGTGACAGCTGTTGCAGAGACTTTGTCACGTCACACATGATACTGAAAGTTCGCTCCAGCAGTGATTCAATTTCGACATCCTGCACACAATTTAAATATGGCCTCCACTACTCTGTCTACTCTCCGACCAAACCTCTTACGAGGCTCAAGAGCTATCTCACAGAAACGACTACTTTCAACGACACCGAAGACTGAGAACGCTTCTTCCTCGCAATCGTCGTCATCTTCCTCGTCGAACGAACCGTTAACACACTACCGCATCACCCAAACACGATCTGCTATCTCTCTTCCAAAGCATATAAAAGGGACGTTGGTCTCGCTTGGACTCCACCGTCGACTACAGACTGTGTACCATCCCCACAATCAAATCAATGCCGGAAAGATCCTCATGGTGAAGGAGCTTGTCTCGGTGGAGAACGTACCAGCGGAAGAAGTCAGGACGAAAACAGAGATTCGGCAGGAGCGGAAGGCACCGAGAGGTTATGTGGTTAGTGGCTCGAAACTGGAAGAGAGCCCTTGAGTCACCGGGTTCCATGAGTGAGTACAGCTTTTAACATTTATTTATTGGAGACTCAACATTGGCAAATAATTAGAGGTGCAGGCGATTACACTAGTAGAGGTTGTCATATTACATGCCGTTTTATCTAATTGACACCGTTGCTCGGATGTCCATCTTATGTTTGGATTCTATGGAAGTGAACCTCTTCCCAAAAACAAGCAGCCAGCGCGGCCAGTAATTTAAATCAAATGAGCTAATATCTGACCTAGGACCTTAAATTGACGTCCACTACGATTCGATTCCTTGAAGTAACCACACCTATCAAGCCAAACCTCGGCAGCGATTGCAAAATTCGAGTTTTACCTGTCGTTTCACATTATACCCGACGCAAATTAGATCAGGAGTCATCGCTGCTCTAACACTAGTAAGTATCGAACTCATACTTATTTTAATTTGACAAGATCCAACCGTCCGGTTTCATCTCCATGCTCGCCGGAGAAACAAGAGTCGCCGAAGGCTAGGATCTCCTTCCGAAAGCTACATGACACTCCATTCGACCCTTTCTGTCGATCGACGCTATTATAGCGTCGAGGTTTCATGCCAGCTCATGATTATCCGTGAGTTCCGTAACGTAACTATCTGACCATGGTACTCATTAAAGATACAGGCACTGGTATGAAAGACTCGTTCATCCCAAAGTCCTAGTGAGGTCCAAGTCAAGTTCTGGAAATTTACAACGATATCATTCCTTCCTTCTTCTCTTCGTTTCATAAGGATATGTATCAATGAAGATTTTCCAGCTTCACCACAGGCAATAGTCAGAGTGTTCGTCGGATGTCCATGTCGTGTCCTTCGATCCCCCTCAAAAATCAAGAACACTCACCTTCACCCAACAATAGGTCTCACACGTCCTGCCTTGACAGCTTTACACTAACAGCTCAAATCGTCTGTCTTCCCAGTGTCTATACTAGGTTTCAGCAATAGTATCTACATGGCGAGTGCCAGCAACCCTATGTTATGGATGCTCCCAACCTCAGCTAGGCCGTCGTCGACTTTCTCGTCGACATCAGACTTATGTTCGTCGGTGTCGGTGAGATCAAATCTAGGTGGTCAGTTGCTAAACTTTCAGCGACGCTCGTATACGTCAATCACGCCTAGAAAAGCCATTACCATCGTTGGCGGCCCCGAGGCTACTCTGATTATAGTGAAAGTGCTTAAGCAGAATCAAATCCCAGCCAATCCGAATGGCTACAAGAAAAGCAGCGATCGAGTCTCTTTAGTGATGTATCACGGTGGTTCGGGCGCTGTGGGTGTGTTGGAGACCAGCACGGCTGCTATTGTGTGTGCCAAGAGTGATAAGAAACAGGTATCCAAAGGGGGATACGGGTGCGCACCTCTCGTGGATTGCTCCGAAGGAGGATTGCTAGGTCGACGTGTAGGTATTTTTGGCAACAGGATCCTAGTAACACGGTATACTATGAATGATGCTAATCTTTTTTCCTTGCTAGCCTGTTGGACACTCTACCATATTCGATTCGAACTGAATACCTCCGTGATCCACTTGTTGGCTATCTCCTGAAGCGTTATCGTGACCCGTTTGTAAATACTGACAGAAAATCGCAACTCACAAGCTTCTCTGAAATTCACTGTGGCAATCATAGCCGAAGCTGTCTGGCCCATCAAGCTATTCAGAACTCTACGATTAGGGTACAGTTCGTCGAACTTGCTCGGGCTTTCGACACGATTAGGAAGACTCAGCAGGGCGCGATACACAGAGATGTGGTTATCATCGGAGCTAGCGATTTGCGCACAGATGATTTGCGGAGTGAACCTTAGTAAATGGTCATATGATACTAAAAGTCTTGTTCGAGAGGGACTTTGAAACAATCCTGACGAACTATCTTTGTCGATCAGGGTTGCAACATTGATCGATCGGCATTTAGAATACTGAGCGAAACATATCAATAGGCCCTTGTGGTCTTCCCATCTTTGCTTTTATCGCTTTATAGCTGTGTCATCCATGAGAGATTATGTTCAACATACAGACATGTGTCGGAAACGTGAACTTGCGATACACATGCTTTTATGTTGATTATCCCACCCCTCGCATCTCGGCTCTCGCCACGTTTTCATGGAGACTGTCATTTAGCATTCATGAAATGACAACAAGAGTCTCTATCTGGCTTGGAACTCCCACATTGGGCCTAAATATCTTTCCAATATGAAATACTCACTCTTCGCGCCCCTTTTAATCTAGGCTCACTCCCAAATTATGGCCCTAGGCAGGCAGCGTCGTTGTTATCGAAGCAGATGCTATGACCGTAGGACCGGAATATATTTGAATTTCCGGCTCATATTACCTCGGGACGGTTCCTTTCCGCTTGAGAAAGGTGGGTCATCGAAGTAGCCCATGATGCTCTTAAGAGTTCTACGCCCTTAAAGGCTCCGAACAAGGTCTTCTTTCCGATCAAAGTCTATCTCTCAGGGACTTATATTCCAACCTAGTGAGGTGGCTTCCTTGCTTATCCGCTTCTCTTCTTCCTGGTGGTGAAATGTCGACCGCTACTACATCGCGGACCTCCACTACGACGGGCCTTCTTCCGGCCCTCGATTCCCCAGAATATCTCTCACGGCTCCAAACGCCATTCGTACCACCTCCCCCCGAACTGACACTGAAAAGCATCCATGCAGCTGTGCCCAAGGACGCGTTTGAGAAGAGTACAATCAAAAGTCTCTGGTGGGTTGGGAGGCATGTCAGTATCGTGTTTGGTTTAGGATGGCTTGCTTTGAGGAGCGATTGGGCAGTTGATAGGTTGTTAACTATCATAAGCGGGAGGTCCGTTGGTGCCGACCCAGAGAAATGGAGAGGTGCGGTAGACTGGGCCTTTTGGATTGCTTATTGGTTTTGGGAAAGTGTTGCCTTCACCGGGATGTGGACGTTAGGTTAGTTTTGTTGAATTTGTCATGTATATCACGACTGACTTCGTACACTAAAATAGGACACGAAGTATGTCTCCGTCTCCGTTTTCCAGCGACCTTTATTAAATAGCTCTTCTACGTTGTTAGTGCGGACATGATGCACTATCGCCGATTCATTGGGTCAACACCGTCATTGGGGTGTTCCTACATATGTTTATGATCACTCCGTATCATGCATGGAGAATCACACATCGACATCACCATGTAATTGTCCGCTTTCGATCGCTATAGTTTGTACTTATGGAAATTCTGTGTAGAAAGGAACAAACCATCTCGCTCATGATGAAACATATCATCCATTCACACGAACAGACCTCAAACTACCTCCACCAGAAAAAGCAACCCGAATGCATTACAAGGAAATGATTGAAGAAACGCCCGCTTTCACTACTTTCAAACTAGTAGTCAGGCAATTCATGTAAGGTTTTGTATCTGTATCCGATGCCACAATCCTTGATGACCATTCGGTTATAGAGGTTTCCAATTATACCTTTTGCATAACCGCAAGGGTAACCCTAAATACCCTAAAGGAACTTCTGTACGTGCAAGTAACTGAGTGCTTATAATCGGTTTTAATACTTTCATAGCACTACAACCCGTCCGCCAAGCTTTTCAAGCCTGAACACCGTATGTTTTGCAGACCATGCCTGGTCCATCCGAGATAACTAATGTATATATCAGGGACTTCGATACTTATCAGCGATTTCTTCATCATATCAATGCTTTCTATTCTTTCCGTGTGGAGCTACTATCGCGGTTTCCGAGAAGTGTGGAGGGTTTACTTCGTGCCTTGGCTAGTACGTATTAACTCCCTTTAAATTGTTCCGTGACTTACTCTGCGATCCACACCCTGAAGTGGGCTCACAATTGGTATGCGTTTCATCTGATTATAAAATTTAAAATTCTTTACTGAGGTTTCTAGGACAGGATCGTGATGTTCACGTATCTTCAACATTCTGACCCTACTGTCCCATATTATCGTGGAAAGGTGTGTCTCAACTATTCCTAGATCGTCTGTATTCTCAATTCACACCCTACAAGATGCAATGGAACTTTACTCGAGGAGCATTGGCTACAGTAGACAGGCCCGTATTTGGCTGGATCGGCAAGTTCTTCTGGCACGGCGTGAGTTGTTTTCTACGTACTACTTTTGAAAGAACCAGCCGCTGATATCTTTTCCCGTAGATCGCTCATGACCATGTCGCTCACCATTTCTTCGTCAACGTGCCATTCTGTACGTGCTACTGTCTTGGACGAAATTCGCATAGCTGAATATTATATGATTCCTAGACAATCTTCCTAAAGTAACTGAAGCCATAAAACCAGTATTAGGAGAATACTACTATTACGACTCGACAGTAGGTCTTAATCTCGTTTCTAGCAGGATTTTCATTAACAGAATGTTATACAGCCTACACTCTACGCTTTGTGGCGGTCGTTCACGCAATGTACCTTTATCGAGCCGGAAGGTGACGTCATATTCTTCAAGAATCAGCGAGGTGAAGCAGGGAGGATACTACGCGAAGAGCCGAAGAAGGCTAACGGAACTATAATTGAGAAGGAAATTGGACAGGGTTTATCGGATGTTGAGGAGGAAGACGAGAAGAAGGCCAATTGATCATATCGGAGATTCTGGATATCTTGAATTTTTATCGGTTCATGTAGAAATATTTTATGTGCATCTTTGTCCCTATCCCCCCCTTACCCTTCCCGCTCATCCAAATTGAATAACATTGAAGTTTCCTAAAGCGAATTCGTGATACACAGTGATCGAAGCGACTTGCTGAAGAAGCGCTTGTCCATTTCACTCCTTCCGCAATAACATCATGGCAAAGGGTTCACATTCACAAACTTCATCCTCCAGAAAACGTGGTGGGCCGTCAAATAGACGTGGAAAATCTAGTAGAAGAGGTGGTTCTACCTCACATCGTTCTCACCGAACGGAATCGGATTCGTTCAGACCGGAAAGTGCAATAGACGAAGTTGATGCAGGTTTATCAGGGGACGAAGGGGATGAAGGCTCCGGGGAGGAAAGTCTAGTACAGATCGAGGTTCCTGTTGCTATGTGGGTCAGTCTAATGTTTAAATCTACGTTTAGAGAGCTGAGCTTGGATTATAGGATTTTGACCATTGCGATCCTAAACGATGCTCTGGGAAACGATTGGCACGAGCAGGGTTGATACAAGACCTTCGTGTTGGTCAACGGTTTAGAGGAATCGTAGTCACGTATGTCTTTATTTCTTTCAATACTAATGTCTGTTGACCTTTGCTTTAGACCGAAAGGAACACAAGTTGTCAGTCCAGCTGATCGAGAACTCGTCGAGAAGAATGGGGTTGCTGTTGTCGAATGCTCATGGGCACGATTAGACGAGGTACCATTTGGGAAGATCGCAAGCCCTGCAGAAAGACTCCGTAAGAAATTTCATCTTAGGATTAACCCAATTCCTCTTATAGCTTCGTCCCCTATAGTGCCGTACTTGGTTGCTACAAACCCCGTGAATTAT
The DNA here is from genome assembly GCA_038087015.1 of Cerrena zonata. Classification (NCBI taxonomy): domain Eukaryota; kingdom Fungi; phylum Basidiomycota; class Agaricomycetes; order Polyporales; family Cerrenaceae; genus Cerrena; species Cerrena zonata. Next base: position 115,652 of record JASBNA010000070.1, on the reverse strand, counting down.
GGTAAACCGTGGAGGTTGAACTGTGTAGAAGCTTTGGCTGCTGCATTCTACATCACAGGGTTTGATGCCTATGCGGAACGGCTGCTAGGAGCTTTTGGGTGGGGTGCAGCATTTTACAAAGTGAACAAGTATGTGTTCAACAACGCTATTTTATCGCTTTATTCTAATGTCTCCTCTCAATTGAGAATATACATTGAAGAATATAAGAAATGTACTAGCGCAGAAGAAATGGTCGCGACACAGGAAAGGATTCTCAAGGAATCTCAAGAAGCTTACGACCAATCGAGACAGACGGCGACAGGTACGCCGTTTTTACCTGTTCTGCCTGTACTAAATATATTGATGTATTCCGTAATTCCAGAACAAGGGGAAGATGGAGAAGATCTTCTCGTACCAAATCCAAATCACCAAACCAGTGACAGTGAAGAAGAGCCTGAATGCGATGATGCATGACTATATCTCGGATAACTTTGTTCCAGTGACATTTTGTCTGTGTTCTTTTCCCCTTCACGCGAAACAAGCAATGCGTTGTTGTATTCATACAGTTCAAACTGCGGTTTAATCCACTGCTGGCACCTAGAACGTCCTTTAGTCTCGAACTCAGTGCATAGTCGGGATTGAAATGTGCTCTTACCACCGAGCTACACGCTGTACGATGCAAACATTTCGGCATTCAACGGCGAACAGTACTTTTCGACCTCCGTTTGCTTCTGTCCGAACATTGAACGATCGAGGTCGAGTGCCCCATGTTGAACTTGAACTTTGGCTTGTAGCTCTTCTGCTCGTTACACAACTTGTCCATTGACGTCGCGATACCCAGAATCATTCACAACAACACTTAATCATTCCTTCTCTTCCTTCAGATAGAATATACACGAAGATGAACTCTGCTGCATCCCCCAGATCCGTATCCAGTGATACCTCGTCGTCCATTCCCTATGGGCCTCGTCTGTTTCTCGAATACAACCAAGATGTCATTGGGGAATTCGGGTCAGAGCAGCCCAATGGTGCCCTTATCTCATCGTCTTTAGGTGCTGAGAAAGATGTATGTTTCACCTCTCTTCGTTATCTGAATGAATATTGTTTTATATCTTCTGTGACAGATACAGACCCTTTCTCTTCGCATCGACAATTATAGACGCGGCAGCTACCCTATCAGGGTAACTGTCGAAGACATATTAGGCTTAGAGAAGTATGGTGCATTCGCTGTCGCTGCGAATACCGTGGCTATGTTTCCTTTACCTGGTGTAAGGAAATGTATCCAAGAGAAGCAAAATGTTCCCAGTACGTTATGAGTATACTATGATACTATTATTTTAATACGTTTATAGAAATGACCGAGAACGGCCAAAAGGCAGAGACCGAGATTCGAATCAAAGCTTCTATCTCTCGTATCATCTGTGTTCCCAATGCTCAACAGCAAAAAGAGAACGAAGAGTATGATATGCCTCTTGTTTGTCTTCCGAGTTTTGCTTTTACCCTAGATGCCCAAGCGTGAGCAATATTCGGTCTCTAGTGCTTGATATCCTACTAATGTTCTACTAGGCCTTCTGATCTCTCGCCACTCTTTCGTCACATGAAGAGCTATAGTTTCCAAGTTCTTGAATGTTCTGAAGCTTTCAAGTTGCGCTGGACACGAAAGCTATCTGTCAAATTGGTTTCATCAGGTATGTTTCACTCAACCATATATTCTAGAATCGGGCCTTATCATGGTATACGTGCAGGACAATCTACTTCTACTATGCCTCTTTCTAGACGCCTTCAACCTCGAACGACGGAAGAATATACCCGCCCCTCTGAGGCTATCTCGTTGAACCGATTCCATGAAGCAGAAGCTGGTCGCAAGGCAGCACTCCGAAAGATTAATACTCTCACAGAAGAATGCGACGCCTTGCGTCGGGAGAGCGATTCTCTGCATCAAGAGAATGCCGACTTGCGTACACGGCAGCACAAACTCGTCGCTGAAATGAGCAACATCAAGGAAGACCAGATGCAGAAGCGTTTGCGCATCTACACGCTTGAACGAGATATCAGGCATCTTCGAGAACTTGTGGAGGTTAAGGAGAATGTTAAGGAAGAGGAAGAGGTCGCGTTGATACTCAAGGATCCTGTTGTGGATGAGAGATTCTCTTTTGCTATGGCAGATCCTGTCGTTCGAAAGCGCAAACCGTCGCGTGATGGAGGAAGAGCCGAAGTTCCTAGTCTCTCTGGTGGCAGCTTTACTCGTGGACCTCTTGGCAGCATAGCTCTCAACGGCCAGGTGCCCATACCGTTCAAATTTGCTCGAGGGAGAACTTGACCCAGGTTACTGTCTGCGGATTTAAATCGTACACTCCTCCCGATTGTATTCACCTTATTTCTTCAATCAGGCTTGTAATGTTATTTTTATTTCGTTTTGTGACGAGTATGGAAATGGTTCTATATGGTAATGAACAATATCGCGACCAAGTTGAATTGTCAATATAATAGTGTTCGCAAGATACAAGCTACTCAATGTGCGATATATCATACACATGTACAAAACTAATAGGGACACGCGAACCTAACTACAGTAGGTTAGGCCCCATTCAGACAAAATGGATCACACGAGCCTGACTATCTCAATCAGTTCGTTTCTCTGTTTCGTCGATGATACGCTGAATAGTCTTTGTCGCATGATGCAGTAGGATACTTTTTGGCAGCAATCCAACAAGGAGCTGCTGCATCGCATGAGGCGCATACGGAGTAACCTTTTCTCTTCCACACCCGATGATACCCATTAAGTTCTTTGCAAAATCTGCAGCGAGTGGGTAGAAAAGGCTTGGCTTCTCTCGCAAGCTATTGGTAATGACCGTCCCCACATTCCAGTAGGTGAAACGGACCTGGGAAGGTGATCCGTACGTCTCGTCTGCGTTCAAGCAACGGGTGAGTTGGTAGAGGAAAGATTTGGAGGCTGCATAAGTGGATAAACGGGGGATGGCGATGTCGGCGGATTGGGAACCGACGAATACTACTTCGACGGGACCTCCTGCAGCACGGAGTTGTGGGAGTAGTGCGTGGGTTAGGTCGAAGGAGAATAGGGCGTTCACTCGAATATCTCCGAGTAAGTCTTCACCAGAAAAGGCATCGATCCTGTGAATGAAAGGCATATTTAAGCAAGGTCGTTATTAGAACTTGGGAACACACACCTCTGTGCTCGAAGGCGTCCTCCACCGACATTGTTGATAACCAATGTGATACGTAGATCCTTGAATTGTTCTACGATCTTTGTGAAGTCGACATCAGCCGCGTCTGCTGATGCTAAGAAGAACCTAATGTCTCTCTTCGGCCCTTTCCCGCTGGCATGAATTTGGTCTATGGCAGCTTTCAACTTTGTTTCGTTTCGACCATGGAGGATCAAGTTGAATCCTCTCTCGTAGAGCTCCTTGGCTACAGCTCGCCCTATACCATCTGAAGCACCTGTTATGAGCGCATAAGGTTCCTTTCCGTGTAGGAACTTGTGTAGTGATGGTGGGCGTAAATAGTAAAGCCAGACGAATGAAGCAAACCGTTGGAAGAAGTAGAACGCGGTTAGGATTCCAAGGATAGTAAACGTTTGGGTCGATATAAGGTCATTGTAGTCTAATATCATGGTTGGTTATCCGGGGTTGTGGTCGAAATGAGTGTAGGATTAGAGAAGGGCCTTGGGTTTCTGAAATCCCTCCGTGACAGTTACGAGTTCTCACGTCCCCAAGTAATACCCACTCATGTTTAGAAGGGTTCATGCGACTATTCCCGTCCATCTATGCTTGGGAGACAACCACAAGTCTTGAGAAAGCTGCGCCACGACACAACATGACTGGTCCAAGGACACCGCGTAGCATGTGACTGTGAGATCCAATGTTGAATTTCAGCCTAAGCGAGTTCATTTATGGTTTTGTAAACCCATCCGAATATACTTACGGCAAACAGTCTATACATGTTGAGATGCTGGCGAACGATTCGGACATTCAGAACTCTTTTCCATCACCCGACTCAGATGCATCTCCCTTGGTAGGTCATCTCTATAATCTATTACTGGTATAGATATATATTTATACTAAACCATGCTAGTCTTTCGACCTATTCTCTAGTATAACTATTCATGGGGTGACCGACTCGGTTGATGGGCACCCTGTCCCATTCACCATGAAAAGAGACATCTCTTTTCCACATCAGCTCATGCATCGCATACAGACTAGTGAAAAGGTCTGGGAACATAGTATGCAAGCCCGCCCGGTTCCAGTCGACGGACTTCACCTGACATTGGAACTGGGCGACCTGATCGGCTATGGTGCTAGTGCCCACGTTTATGCTGTACGCATCATCAGCATTGATTCCAAACGAGACGGAAAGGGCTCCTCCTTCTATACCGGCTTTCAGTTGCCAGAATTATGCGTTAAACTCGCTGAACCGAACCGAATGCGTAGCGTCGCACGAGAGGCATGGTTCTACGAACAATTACATGTCGAAGCATTAGAAGGGGTTATATCCCCCCGATTCTATGGGTTCTACACGTCCTCCTGCGACCACGCACGCGTCATTCCGTGGAGAACAAAGGGATGGAAATTTCGGGAGTATCCCCACCTTTTCGAACACAAAGATGGGTTCATGCTGAAGGATCATATCGTAAACGAGCCTAGGAAAGGGTCCGGCGGCAGCAGGTGGTTCGACGATGAATTTGGTAGTCATCAAAACTCGAAGTGGATTGACTACAGGCAACGTTGCGACTCCCCCCTTCTGTCTATACTCCTCCTTGAGAGGCTAGGAGAGACTCTGCAGAGGTATTGCAAAATACAGGAACGTTCGTTCAAGTAGGTACTCCCTTGAACTCTTCATGATCGTCACTGAACTCCACCGCAAACCAATAGCCAAGATGTAAAGGATGTATTAGAAGATGCAGTGTGGAAGGGGTTCTTCCATGATGATGTTCGGTACAACCAATTCGCATTGGCTCCTAATCCTATCCCCTGCCCGCGACATGGACGCCGGCACGAAGTGTACCTCTTGGATTTTGAAATGGTGCACAGAATCCCTGCAATTACTGGAGATCGTAGGATTGCGCATTGGGAACAAGCTCATCGTAAATGGTTGCATGCTGATCTCGAAGAGAGCGATCCCTTGGATGAAGGCGAGGTCCACATGTCTGGTGTGGATCTCAGCGGCAGATGAAACCAATGCTCCTGCAAATGGCAGCTATTTTATCTAACCTATCGGCGACAACTATGACTACTTTTCCTTACTTGTAGTTGATTGGTCTGCGCTCGCCTCTGCTGATTGACTCTCTTCCTAAGCGGTCGAACGAAGTCTTACCCGGAAGTTGTTACTCTCTGCCAGATCATGGCTCCTCAAAAGTGCCCCTGGTGCAGGCTTTTGGTGGATTATTTGGCTGGCGAGTACGAGCATAGAGAGGATGATTTTAACTAGACAAATGTAAACCCATTATTTGCACTCGATACTGTTATACTATCCTATATCTTGAAGCTTGAGGTAGACCTTACCCTATACTGATAATCATGTAGATGATTGGAGGCTCGCGAGTATTATTGTGATACTAGCAGTTGCATTTGCGTAAATGGGAACAGGGAGATTACATGGAGTAGCTTCGAACACTATACGTCAATTAAGGTCTTCTAGCAGACAAGAAATATTTTACAATACAGATCAACCCTCAACAGGTGTAGGCCTTTCCTTCCCATCAGTCTCCTTACTCGGTAACCCTGCCCTCACAGGCAGACCAGAGAATTTCGACCGGAGTGACTCGTACTTGCGTCGTTGTGCAACGCTAACACTAGGCTGAACTTTATCTAGCGCATTGATGAAATCCTTTATACCCACACAAACGGAAAGATCTGCAACAGGGGACATCGAACCAGACGCCTCGTCGAAGACATCAAATGCACCAAGAGTGCGCTTTAGTGCTGCTACACCAGCTTCACGGACCAGGGCAGCAAGGTCTGCGCCACTGTACCCCTCGCACCGCTCCTTGACGATTGTCTCCACAGTCCCTCGGATGTCTGGATCGGTACCCAGACCATCGATGACACCTAGAGGAACCTTTCGTATGAGCGTTCTAAGAATATCGGCGCGTTCCTCCGCATTGGGAAGATCGACATAGAGGAGTTTATCGAGACGTCCTGGTCGACACATTGCCGGGTCGATCATGTCTGGCCTATTGGTAGCTGCTATCACGTAGACGGCTTTGCGAGCGTCCAGTCCGTCTAATTCAGTCAGGAGTGTGTTAACGACACGTGCAGAAGACTCAGACTATTGAGCGGGGTCATGAACAAGAGGTGTATAGTGATAGGTATATTTGCATACCATGTTATCGTCTCGCCGAGGTACAAGAGCGTCAAGTTCGTCGAAGAAGATGACGCACGGAGAGGAAGCTCTTGCACGAGAGAAAACCTGGCGTACCGCCCGTTCACTCTCTCCGACATACTGAGGAGAGTATAAGAAATTTTCGATATCAAGTAGACTGAAGCGTACCTTGTTGAGAAGCTCTGGGCCTTTTACACTGATAAAATTCGCCCGACTCTCATTTGCCACGGCTTTCGCTAGCAGAGTTTTTCCGCAACCTGGAGGTCCCCAAAGGAGAACACCACACGCTGCTTCGATCCCGACAGCCAGGAAGACTTCAGGTCGTCTGATAGGTTGTACAATAGCCATATGAAGTTCTTCTCTCGTTCCATGAAGAGCACCGATATCTGCCCATGTAACATCGGGAACGGTAGCAAAGCCTTCACGCTTCGAAGAGGGTTGAACTTGGGATAAAGCTTCTTTGAAGTCTGTAAAAGTTATGTGTAGAGGGGCAAGTTGGGATTCGGTAAGAGACGATGGATGGGCTTGAAGAAAGTGTATTATTGAGGACGCGGGGGAAGATGTGGATAATGTAAGAGTCGAGAACGGTCCGGTCTTCCTTGCATCGACGGGCGTAGGGTCAGACACGGCGGTAGAATCGGGTGGAGGATCGACGGCCATTGAAGTGTCGACGTCCCCTTCAACCTCAGTTTGAAGGGGCTCAGGTAGAAGCAGAGTGCCTTCGGATATTTGTTTGAATATTCGTTTGACTGCGATAATGCCCGCAGCACCAGTCAACGCAGACAAATCTGCCCCAACGTAGCCTGGGGTGACCTTGGCAAGAGCATGGTAGTCGAAGTCGCCTTCCAATCTGAGTTTAGAACACAAGACGCGTAGTATCCTACAGACAACAACGTGAGTTATCTGGGACATTTGGCGAACTAAGAAAATATTTACTGTGCTCGAGCTTCATCGTCAGGGACACCCATGCTAATTTCGTGGTCGAAACGTCCCGCTCGCCTCAAAGCAGCATCAAGGGAATCTGGTCGGTTAGTAGCACCAATGACGATGACGGCTTTGTTATCCGTCTTTTCCCATGACATATCTTCAAGATGGGTATATTGAATCACGTCAATGATATAATGGTATGAGATACAGTATACTTACCATCCATACAGGTGAGGAATTGGGCAACAATACGCCTTTCCATCTCTCGTTGTGCACTCTCCCGCTTAGGAGTTATGGCGTCGATTTCGTCAATGAATAGGAGACATGGGGCTACTCTCTGCCAATCGATCAGAATTCAGTCCAGCAACATGATACAGAAATATGGTTACCTTGGCTTCTTCGAATGTATCTCGAAGAGTTTTTTCTGATTCACCAGACATTCCAGAGACTACAGATGGGGCCGATATGTTAATGAAAGGAACACCAAGCTCCTAAACGTATGATAAGAAACAACCCTCTTCTTTATAAACTATGGCTACGCACCCCTGCGATGGCATTTGCCAAGAGTGTTTTTCCACAGCCTGGTGGCCCATGAAGAAGTACGCCGCGTGGAGGCTGAACACCAGTATGAATATAGACCTCAGGGTGACATAACGGCATTGCGACTAATTCCAGCATCTTTTCAATGCATGGTTCGACACCTCCAAGATCTGACAGCCGTGTTATAGGAGGGGAATAGTCTTTCGCAATACCACCACTAGTGGCTTGCGAAAGTTTTGTGCGTTTATTACTGGTTGATTCGTCCCCTTGAAGGCGCGATGAGCGGGTTTTCCGCTTTGCAGTTGAATTCGGGGGGCGTGGTTGTGGTTCTGAAGTGGACGGGATGGGTTCTTCTGAAGGTGTTGAAGGTTCCGTGTTGATCGGCACAGATAGTGCGGGGGATGGTTCTAGTCCATTTTCATTCAATAATGTTGAAGTTGGTGGATTGGCCGAGTTTAGATTCACTTTAGGACGCCTATGGGTAGACCATAGACCTTGCATCGAGCGATTGAGTGCATTCGATCCCTACCTAGCTTTTATTTACTAGTCTGAGTAGATCGAGATTTTCCTCGACTCACCGAGACGTCCATTTCAAGATTAGGGTTGTAGCAAAACACTTGAATCCTACTCCCAACTGGTGACTGTGGCTTAAGACTTCCACTCGAGTGATGAAAACTCTAGGGTACGGGACAACATATGAGTGGGATGCACAGAGCCGAAGCTCTAAGTACGCACCAGCAAATCTTTCTGTATACTGGCGGAGTATATTAGGTTTGTAGACCAAGCACTGACACGGCGAGAGTCGTACTTCAAAGTTTCAAGTTGAGAGCCTGCCAAGTAAATTCTTGATCGCAGATCTAATCTAATCTAATCTAATGTGCGATCAAGCTTCACTGCCGCACCGTGACCTTCATCTCGTCTTCCGAGTCTCTTCTTAGTTCGACTTTCATTATCGAGTTTCAAGCTTAATATGATTTCCTATCTACCTGATACTAGTCGTTACTCAAATATTAGGGATGACTTCAAGAATAATAGTATATTTTCATGACTCGTTCATGCATTGACTTGAGTTTCCGACACTCTTGAAGATTATGTAACTACTGGCAGTTATACATGTTCACAAAGCGGCCAGTCTCTATCTGGCATCAGGATCGTTGACTGGTGATAGTCCATCGTTGATTGGTATTTCGCGATTCCAGGCTTCATAAAGACGTCCGATCTGTTGGAGGATGGAGCCTTCCTGTATAAAATCCATCGCGCGCCGGACGGTAGCTATGCTCTCATCGATCGCTGGTAGCTTCTTCTTCAACTCCTTGAGTCTATCATTTGACCTTATAAGCTGATTAGTCAACTCATCCATCAACTCCTGTTGTCTATCACCCGCCGCCGCCGGCAAAAGTTCAACGCAAATGTGCAGTTGATCTACCTCGGCAGCAGCGTACTGCTGTTCGAGGTCATTTTTAAAGGTCGTAAGGGTGTCCAGGCTATGAGTGAGTCGACCTAGATCGATAGGCGGGTGTTCCCCGCGGGAGGTCTTGAATAGCTCTTTCAATTTGCGGCCTGTTTCCAAAATGGCAAATTTGGGATGTACGTGACTCGTCAATGGAGGCAGAGTCGTGAACGGATGAGTGTGGATAGTGAACATGTCGGGTACTGCAGCTGTTCCTGGGGCAGTTGATCGGTCCTGGCGCAGAATAGGTATGTCCAGCATTTGATCCGGCATAGCTACAAGATGATAGTTGAATTCAGTGCTCTGTATATTCGTAATTACGAATGGGTTTCTCTTTGTATAACGAGCTATGGATCTAAATCCTACCTGGATATCGGGAAATGATCCTCGTGTAGCAATCCAGTCATCGTCAACAGTCGTCAGTGAATTGTAGTATGTGTCAATGACTCTCTGCTCTGGAAGCAACATCCACATATCGTTTCTGTACATACGATGCATTGAGGCTCCTACTACAGACTGTAATTGGTATGACTCCGATGGCGCAAGAACATGACATGAAACATACGTCGAAAGATGTTCTGATGCATGTTTAGATCGAGGGTGCCATATGACATATTCCAGTACCATTCAAGCTTCCGTGTCTTTGTAGGTAGGTAATCAGTGAGGCAATATAGTACACACATTATGAACAAATCATGATGGAACCCATACCAAGTTTTCGCCAGACTTATTTTGGAAACAGTATGCATCTTCATCATTTCGGTCGCAAGTAATTCCCTCGATTAGACAGTTTACATGAGGACTCTTGTTTCTTGCGTAGAGTCGAATTTGGTCAGATTCTTCGCTCATCTCGAGCAAGTCGTTTAACACTTTAGGAAACGGTGGCGGACCTTGCGGACCTTGTAGTTTTATTTATTCATATTTACGTCATTGGTTATGATACGGAGTTAGTTAATACAGACGGAATATTGACAACGTAAAGCTATCTTTCAGGCATGTTACCACCGGCATTCTATGGGGTATTGTAGTCTACTAAAGGCTCCTGGTAATAGTCCGCCCTAACTACTACGCTTTCCTTTTTTAGACTTTTGAGTTCATCCACCTCCGAGATGATTGAAATATTGAGACATGAACTTGTACTTGACCTTCACTTGACCTAGGGTTATTTCTATATCATGTACTCGTTTTCAGCCCGGTGCTAGGCTATGTGTACACCTGATCGATGTTTCTTACTCTACAGAACTTCTCTCCTTGGATCCGCACTTCTAGCAGAAGTGGATACTTCACAACCACTGCATTAACTTGTTTACTCTAGTGCTCTCGACATGGCACCACAATCACGACCAGAACCTATGAATGCCTCGCCTCACCATCCAAAAGTGAAGGTCACCCTACGACTAGGGGAAGCTCTTTCCGTCGCTGGCGGTTTTGTTACTGGCAAGATGGAAATGGAGTGTAAGGCGGATAAAGGTCTTGGTATTGGAGTAGTCATGGTCGAATTGTTCGCAATTGAAGGTACTACAAATATACAAAATATCTGTCATATTGCTCAATTTTACTTCGCGCAGAACTTACGTCTAGGGACCATTCAGCTACATCCACATTCTTCCACAGTCGCCGCATCTTCCAAGGTCCCGGTTTGCCGCCTTCGAACTCTGTACATCCTTTCCCGCAGCCTGGAGATCCTCCACTTCCACCAAACTACTATGGTGCACGACGAGGGACCACGACGTTCCTCTTCAGGTTCCCTCTACCCTTCTCCTCACCTTCTTCAATCAACTTCGGCTCCGGTCTAGCAAATGTCCGCTACGAAGCCCGTGCTAGCGTTGGCGTGTCGTGGAAAGGAGATAAACGCCTTGTGACAGACAAGAAAGAAGTCGATGTGGTCGAAAGCTTCCAGGAGGAATTCGCACGAACGGAACCTGAAGGTGTTGTCGTTGGTGAGAACGGAAAGTTCTGGGTACAAGGAAGAGTAATTGGTGGTGTTCTAATCGCCGGTCAGCCTGCTTGTGTTGAGCTCCATGTGAAGAATCATTCAGCGAAGAAGGTACGTCTACAACTATACCTTCAGACTACAAGAAGCTAACTCGTTCAGTAGAATTCGGGACTTTCTATCACTTTAACGCGGCAGCTACAGCTACCCGAGTTTCCTACTACAGATAAACCTCCCCTTCAAATATCTGACACTCTGACATCTGTCTCTTTCCGCGGCCAGGAGTACATCATTCAACCTGGCACCGAAGGTGTTGCAAACTTGGTCTTCGACGTCCCTAGGCATGCACGAGGTGTTAAAGGCGGGCCTAGACATGGCGACGAAGAAGAGGAAACCGCAACCGCCGCTCTATTTGAAGTTTGCTGTCTCATTGACGTAAAGCTTTCCATGGGATTCGGAAGGTACTTATTTTGAACGTCTGTATCTGACTGAGCTTATATTCTCCTCTAGGCCCGATATTCGACTAGATATTCCTGTTTCTATACTCCATCCTACTGCTATCCCCCAGTTGCCTCCCTCAAATCCATATCCCCTACCGCCTATTCAGCCATACGGTGCATCGACGCCTGATATTCTTTCACAAGTTCCATATGCACTACCATCGTCCCCCGCTCCTGTATACCCGCCACTCTCACCTCCCCCCGTCATGTCATACATGGACCCTTCTCATCATTGGATTCCTCCACCTAGTCATAGCCCGGTACCAATGGCATACTATCCTTACGCCCCGAATGCGCCATCATTTTATCAGCCCATGCTCTCACCACCACCGCCCCATGTTATTCCTATGCGGCCTGCTAGTGCCGAGCCCATTCCTTCTCAGCCATTGTACAATATACCTTCTGGTCTTCCTGTGTCAGTGCAGCAGCCTCTGAGTGCTTCAGGCGATATACCACCTCTTGTTACGGAACGGGAAGAAGGGAAAGGTGAACGGGCTTCGAGAATATCACATCATCTGCGTATGTCCTCGAGAAATCGCTCAGTCTCCCCTCAAGCGCATCGGTATTCCCAACCTACAGACTACGCACCACCATTCATTCCTACGCCTGCATCCAATTCCCCGTCTCCGTCTAATCCGCGCGCTCTTCAGACGCTTGACATTCCTGCAGCAGTTGCGTCGTCGCCGTCGAGTGATGTCGTGTCACCACGCCCTATGCTTTCCCCCAAGCAGTCATTCTCTGTGGATCCCGTCACATATGCCACATTGAGTAAGAGTGATCGTGTCCGAACTCTCGAGCATATGGCTGCACAAGCAGAGAAGACGAATTCGGACATGTCTACGGTGATCCCGGAAGTGAACTTTGCGGACAAGGACAAGAGTTTGCCTATTCCCCCGGTTCCGTCTGATAAACAGAAACCGAGGTCGGGAATGACGGAGTCTCGCCCCCGTGCCGATACATTATTCCCCCCAGATCAGCAATTGGAAGAAACGCCTCGTACGCCCACAATCGCTGCAGTCACTTCACTCAAAGTTCCCCGCTTTGGCGGTGGGGATGGTGGATTGAGCGGGTTGGATGCACTAGAGGCTCGTTTGATTGCTGAGGTTGGGACTAAGAAGCCAGAGCAGAATAACCAGAAACCCGATGTTCGCTCTATTCTACCTCAACCGATTGATATACCTAGGCCTAGTGCTGATATCGAACCGGCTGTGGATTCTGCCATATCCAGCTTGAGGCTTCCTGGAGTAGAGGTAGAATCGACATCGAAACAACCCATGAATGACTCCCTTGTGGTTGAACGCGCAGAATCTACGCATTCTAACGATGGGGCAAGAACAGAACGAGGTCGAGCAAAGGAACGTATCTCGGATGGTCTCACGAAGAAAAGTGCGGGGAAGAAAAGTATGAAGAAAGGCAAGGATCACGTCAGTGTGGAAAGAGATGGCGAAATTCATCGGATGCGCAAAGTTGCGCGGGGACGAGTAGCAGACTGGCTAGAAAGGATCGATCCTGCCGTACCTCCAGATGTTGATTCATCAGCATCTCCGAGCCCTGCACCAGAACGAGCACCAGATAAAGCCGGCGCAAAAGTCGAACAGGAAAGTCAGGACACCAGTCCCGCCCCCTTGCCAGATGAGGACAAGCCAAAGGCAGAGGGAAATACAGGCAGCGAAGATGTTGTTGCTCAGCCAAACCCTCGTTCATCCGGCTTTATACCTATGGAAACTCTTCGTGCACGTCAGATGCAAGCCGAGACGTCTGCAAAGAAGGAAGGGCGAGTTGAGGAAAAGCCTTTTGGTATCCCTCGAGGCTTCAAGTTCCCAATTTATCCACCTCGCCCCTTAGACCCACAGACCCACTATGACATTCGCTCGGCCCGTGGAGGTCGAGGAGGCAAGGTAACGGCCGTTGCTGCAATATGGGCCTCCCAAACACAGGTCACTAGAGAACAAAGCAAATCGCCCCCTCCTGTCAAGCAGACTAAAGTTGTTAAATCAACGCCCAAGTATTTGTCTTCACAGCCCGTTAAACCGCCACCTGCCCGTACACCGCCCGCAGTTGCACGAACACCCATGAACCATCTTCCTACTTCATCTCAACCAGCTTCTTTCTCGGCTGCCAACCTAACAGAGAAAAGAGCAAAGATGATCAAATCGACTTCTGTTCCTGCTGTACTGTCTTCATCACTCGCAACGCCAATGTTGTCTTCAACAGCCTCTCTTGCTCGTCCGTCACCGCCTCTAATGGACAGAGCAAAATCCAGCAATAAACTTTTGCCCACTGTCTCTGAAACATACTCTTCGGGAAATGGTCGATTAGAATCGTCAACTAAATCTGCCCCTGCTCCGAAGGGTGATCTCGCTTTTGGGCAGGCGAGGTTACGAGAATTGATCAAGAGATACCAAGGACAGACTTCGTAATGCCAGACATATTTCTCATATTTCACATTCTGTATCTGCAATCTGACAGACATTTTCAACTCATATCTCATATATATAGATATCCCCCTGTGCATGATTTATTCGCTTTCGATTATCACTGATGACTCTGTATCTTTTGTTTGTAACGACCTGTCACGACCATTTCAATTAAATCATGTTGTATTTCTCACTTGGCGTGTTTCCTCGAAAACACATCTCTCATTATAACGACGACAAAAGTAGTTGTCATAGCGAGGCGCAAGTACAGACTGATATTGATACAAAGAAAAAACGCACAGTTACATTTCATTAAGAACATTTCTAAAGTTCTCGTTTCATTGGTTGTTTACACATCGTTGCGAGCGAGATCGTTGAGAGTACCAGAGGCTATGAATCGAATGTGTTGTTAGTATAGAAATGTGTAAGGAGCGTGTAGCAATATACTCACGGATACCAGAGATGACTCCTTTGACCGACAAGGACTTGAGAGTGTTGGAAATGGTAGCAGGAGAAGCGTTTCCGTCACGACCAATAAGGTATGCAATTAACCCGGCGACGTGAGGGGTAGCCATGGAGGTACCAGAGATGTTGTTGGTAGCCTGGAGAGAAGTGAATAATATATATAACTGTAGTGGGTTCACCGAAATGGGAAACTCTTACCGTGGTGCTACCGATCCAGGAGCTGATGACATTCTGACCAGGAGCGAACAAATCGACAACAGCTCCAAAGTTGGAGAAGGATGCTTTGGCATCAGCAATGGTAGTGGCACCGATCGTGTTGGCAGAAGGAGCACGCGCAGGAGAAGTGTTACGGGCGTCGACACCATCGTTACCAGCGGCAACCTAAAGAGATTAGGTCAGAAAAGGTAGAGAGATCTGAAATAGAGTATTATCTTACGGTGACGTGAATGCCACTGCTAGTAAGCTGGTTTGAGAGAGTAAGAATCTTGGAACATGATTTAATTAGATAAAAGACGTACAGAAGCAACCGCATTGTCGAGAGACGTGGAAGCGCCACCACCGAGACTCATTGTCGCAATCGAGGGGCGACCAGATGAGCGGGCGGAGTTTAGAACAAAGTTCAAGCCAGACACACTATGTGCCGAGTGAGTTCCAATCTCGGTATGTCATGGTCATTATGTGGCAGGATACGTACATATCAGAAACGGAACCAGACCTTAGGATTAAGGTATTCATCAGACCCAGTCAAAAGAAACAAAATTGAATAGAGTTACTTACCCTTGATCGGAGAGAACCTTGACGGCAATGAGGTTAGCACTCTTGGCGACCCCGAATTGAGACCCAGCGGCAGTTCCTCTGTGAGCACATGTGCCAGTGAGATCGCGGTAAGAAAGTATATGGAGGTTGTTACTTACGAGACATGGGTACCATGACCGTTTCCGTCAGCATCCTAGAGGTATTAATATAAGTGACCCCCTTCTTGTGGAATTCTAGAGAACTTTTACCGCATAAGGACCAAATGTAGCACCCCAACGGGCCCGACCGCCAAATTGAGACTGTATACATTCGTTCAGTATATCCCCAATTGGAGCAGCTGGATGTTTACTTACGTGACCAGTAAAGATACCGGTGTCTGAGAGGAATATCAATATTTGATGTCAAGCTAGGGATAATGAAATACGTACCCACGACATAGATGTCGACGCCAGCACCTGCAGAAGAGTCAAAGCTGTACGTGAAAGTCAAAGCGCCTGTGTTCTGATTGGACAGCCTTCCATTTTGACTAAGGCGGGCAATGCCCCAAGGTGCATTCGTCCTAGATGATAGTAAGGCGATTAATGCCTGGCCAACCGATTTGCGACGCAAAGACCTACTGTGTAGTAATGGCATTAATGGACATGATACCGTCCTCTTCGATGGATTCGACATCGGGGTTCGCTCGGAGCATGTTGAGCACGTTGTCAGAAAACTGGCCTGGATTTTGGATCAGAGGGTGTTAATGAATAAGAATACTGCAACGAACCAGCAAAGCCATGGAGCACCTCGGTTTTCCAGTCACGATGGGTGATAGTGTCGGCGCTAACGTGCTGAGAGAGCCAATCCAAGTGGGTATCCTTGGAGACATTGTCTTTGAGCTTGACAATGAAGGATCCCTTGTTGACGGTGCCAGCATACTTGCTGACCGAGATGAGTGGAGTGGTCGGGGCACCGAAAATGGGCGAAGCCAACAAGGCGAGGGAGGCGAAGACAGCAGTGAAGAATCTCATTGTGACAATGACGAGATAGATGTCAGGAAGCTATTGGAGAACCGCGTAGAGGGCTGGTTAGAAATGAGTGGTTTCGCGAACCTTTTATACAAGATTCTCCGCGTTCGTGATCATGTAAACATACTCGGTCTGGGTCGCCAAGAAACAACTGCACATGTAGTCTTGCGATGCTTCACATGCTCTCGATCCATCGCAATGTCAAGTTCATGACGAACGATAACACCAGTTCAACTATAGAAGAAAGGTAAAAGCGGAACAATATAAACATGTTACCCTAATCTGAATGAATCAGAAATGTGGAAGCTGATCATGGGTCCTTGGATCCCAGACGCGTATGAATAAAGCCATCTTGTATGATCAAGTCAGCGAGGCCTAAGGTTCAGTTACAATCACCAAGATGCACTGTTCTGGGTTGCGATAAGATGACAACCAACTCTCAGTTTATTGCTTTCCAATTTGCATATGTACACGGGATTAAACCTATTGAAATGATCAGAAGAGCACACAAGGTTCAAAATCAATTATATTAAATTTACATACCTCGGACAGCAATGCTTATAATGAACTGGCAATGCACCAAGTTCGAGCCAGCATTTCTAATGCTCTTACATATGGAGAAGTTGATTACCCAAGGTTTATCATGACATGATTGCGTGTTGTTCACAAGAATGACTCTTCCCTTGGCGTGTGTAGCGTCGAAAATTCTGTTAGACAGGGCACATGCTACGGCGAGATAGAAGATATGAGAATAAGCCAGACGAGGTACAAAAAGGGAAACGAAACCTAGTAAGGCCTGTGTTATCAGAAGCATCGAGGTAGCATGTGTGTCTTGCAGGTCTCCTACTTTTTGCGAAGAAAGAAGGCATGTGGACTACGTCTCTTTACCATCCATGACTGCTCGGACGAATGTACCCGACCGAGTGGAACAAATCAAAATAGTGGTCAGAAGAACCATTAAAAGCCGTCGGAGAGAAAGTTAGATCTGTGCCAAGGACACGAATCATACTGTCCCCATGAGCCTTCATGCTGGAGCGCGGCTATGCTAAAAATAACTAAAAGTACTACTTCCGAGATCGTTCTGTCATGGGAATGTAGAGTCAATGAGAGGTGATAAATTCGCGTAATTGTCTTTAGGACGCCATTGGTATCGTATATTTCGCGATACCTTCAGGTCACGTCAGTCAAAGTCATTGCGTCCCTACAAGAAAATATGATCAGTCATTCGAAGAGCCTGAGATTGAAAGTTTCTTGCTCGAACGTGAAAAGCCAATTTTGATGTTGCGTTCCGGGGAAAGATATATAAGATAACATTATATCCATCGAATCAATTCGGAGTGAAGTGCAAGATGCCCTTGGCTAGCGACACAATGCTATGACCGTGACAGTGCAAGTACTAACCGTGGGCCCGGGTGCAACTTGAATCATCATTGTAGCGCTGATCATGGTGTCACTACCGCATTTGGATAGTGTGTTCGATTTGAAGCGACGACGTAAATACCCATCTCGAGAGTTACCTAACACAAGGACTAAACATTCCATGTCTGAATACCGGAAACAGGAGTGCAATGGGCCACTAGCAAGAAATTCACCTTCTTCCCATCAATTATGTGAGTTTCTCATATGATAGTAGCCTGGATTTTGTATCTATCGTATTTCCCTCAAGATCCTCGAATACTAGTAGCCAAAGCCAAAAGAAGGCGCAGAATGCTATTGGTAGTATAGACAAAGTCACGACATCGTTACATTCCATTGCGTACGGTCATTTCTTTATATTCCAATCCTGATATTTGTTACTTATGCCACATCGTTGCGAGCAAGTGCGTTGATAGTGCCAACAGCTGTTTTTCATTTGGATCTTTAACATGTGAATGAGGATAAACAGAAGAGGACTCACGAATGCCAGTAAGGATACCCTTGACTGCCAAAGAGTTGAGAATGTTGGACATGACGGGAGGAGAGACGTTTCCGTTACGGCCAATGAGGTATGCAACCAATCCAGAAACGTGAGGGGTAGCCATGGAGGTACCAGAGATTCTGTTTGTATCCTGTAGGAGATGCGATGTTTATAGATGGTATCTCTATTGTTTAGATGACGTACCGTGGGACTACGGATCCAGGTGCTAGTAATATCCTGACCAGGAGCGAACAAGTCGAGGACAGCCCCGAAGTTAGAGAAAGACGCTCTAGCATCGGCAATAGTGGTGGCACCGACTGTGATGGCAGAAGGGGCACGAGCGGGAGAAGTATTACCAGCATCAACATTACTATTACCTGCGGCAACCTAGAAACCCAGTTCAGCCGAGACGAACAAATGTATACAGAAGGTCTTACAACGACATGGACCCCGTTGCTGGTAAGCTATTGGATTATAAGTATCTTAATGCGACATCTAATTGGAAAGAAAATACGCACGCCAGCCACTGCATTGTCGAGCGCGTCGGAGGCCCCGCCACCAAGGCTCATAGATGCAATTGAGGGACGACCAGACGCACGAGCAGATAGTAGGACGAAATTCATGCCAGAGACGCTGTTTTCTAAGTCAGCTCATGTCCGGATTACCACTGAAATTGTTCATACATATCGGAGACAGCACCAGACCTGAGAACATTGTATCTGTTAACGAGTCAAAGAAAGAACCAGGGATAAATGGACTCACCCTGTATCGGAAAGAACCTTGACGGCTATAAGGTTGGCACGTTTCGCGACTCCGAATCGAGTCCCAGCAGCAGTCCCACTATGAACACATGGGTCAGGCAAGAGGGCTAATATTCGTTGCTTGTGACTTACGCTACGTGAGTACCATGACCGTTTCCATCGGCACTCTTAATATAATGAAGTATGAATAATCGCCTTCACGTTGAAAGACAGAAAGTCTTACCAGGTAAGGACCAAATGTAGCACCCCAAAGGGCGCGACCACCAAAGTCCAACTAAGTATGTATTTAGTAGATCCACAGACCAAGCGAAACATACTGACGTGACCAATGAATATACCGGTGTCTAAAAAGAATGTCAGGGTCGAGTGCTGAACAGAGTCTGGCAATTGTATACGTACCAATGATGTAGATGTCGGAGCCAAAACCCGCAGAAGAGTCATAACGGTACGTGAAGTTTAGATTGGCCGGGTTTTGGTCTGCAAGCCGTCCGTTTTGACTAATGCGAGCGAGACCCCAAGGCGCATCGGTCCTGCATAGTTGATAATGAGGTGATGTACACTGAATAAGTTATTGAAACGCAGCGACGTACTGTGCCACAATCACATTAATGGACATGATGCCGTCCTCTTCGATGGACTCGACATCAGGGTTTGCTCGGAGCAGGTCGAGTACATTGTTAGAGAATTTACCTACGAGGCATATTAGAAGGTACAAGTGAATAGCATGAATATCAATGAACCGGCAAATCCATGGAGTATGTCGGATTGCCAGTCACGGTGGGTGATCGCGTCGGGACCGGTATGCTGAGAGAGCCATTCCAAGTGGGCTTCCTTAGAGACATTCTCTTTGAGTTTGACAATGAAGGAGCCTTTGTTCACTTCGCCGCCATACTTGCTGACCGAGATGGGGGCGGTCGGAGCACCGAAGATGGGTGTGGCCAACAAGGCGAGAGAAGCGAAGGCAGCAGTAAAGAATCTCATCGTGATAACCGCGAAGTAAATGTTAGGAGACTACTGGAACAACCACAAGAGGGCTGGTTGGAAGTGAGAGGTCCTGCAACCTTTTTATACCAGGATTCATGTCGCCCAGGAGCAAGTTTGCATGCGGTCCAACGGTGGCTCCCATGTTCTGCCTCAATTCTGATGTCAAGTTCAGCGCCGCCTTAACCGTAGAAGAACGTCGAGCAAACATGGAACAACAGGGTGTCGTCGTATTCTGATTTCTTCAGAACGAGCATCATGACCATGAGTTCTTGGATCCTAGACGTGTTCTTGTATAATCATGCCGACCGTGACCTAAGTTTCAGGTACAATTACCAAGACTATTCATTCTGGACGACAAGGAGACAGAACCGAAGTTTGAGTATGGTTCTGGTGTGACCATACCGAAGACGAAGCTCGATAGAATTTGTCGAGATGGCCAAATCCCGTATTCAACTCAGTACCCATCATCCCCGCGTACCGCTAGGGTAGTAAGATGTGTATATCTTATGTCGTAGAAAGCTAGAAATTTGGCTAAGTGGGTACCTCTAATGTTACAAGTGAAGTAGCTTACGCATGGATAGGCGAGTGACGTTCGCGTTGAAATTCGTAGCGCCATAGATTCTATTCGACCACTTGGAGGCACATGTATCAGAAATATGGAAGTCATGTGAATAAGCCAGGCAAAGTAGAAAAAAGGAAACGGTAAGATAGAAGAACGTCTGATCCTGCCTTCAGAGCCATGCGTGACTTGAACGTTACCTACTTGTATGACGTCTGAGTCATAACCTTTCTACCATCCGCGATCACTTGAGTGGTTCTACCCGAGCTACTGGGGTTAAACGCTATGGTGGTCGGGAGAGGCGTCAACATGTTTGCGAGCTGAAATTGCTGGACCTATGTAAAAATGGGCGGATATACCATCATCATGAGCTTTCATCAGAAGCGCTACTATGACAGGAATATCAAGAAGTACTACGCTTCGGAGCTACTCTGTCAAACCTGCAGGACGAAAGGATTTTGCGTAAACTCATACAGCACGCCACTGACTCATGAGCGTATGGGTTCCTAGAAAGAATCTATGATCGGCGATTTCAAAGCCGCGGCTTGGAAAGGTGAACAATACATACCTACTCCAATTTATTGACTCCGAGGTCCGAGGATATGGACTACACGGTAAAGACCCAAATTTCGAGTTGTTGTCGTTACCAAGTAGGGTAAGCATAAGTAAAACTGATGATGATAGCATGAGTACCCCAAATGCCCCACAATCATACCGCATAGTCGGATATTCTCTCGGATGTCTCTGGCACAGAGTCCAGGCCAGCTGTCAGTCGTTGACCGAACTGTCGCAGTAATGCCACTGGCACCTCCTTGTCATCACGGCGCTTATCATTCTCAGGGAAGGTGGCCGGATTGGGATAGTGGTGTGTTCATTTCTACGTCTTGGATAACATCTCCCACGTCTGCTTTCGAGTTATCGGGAATAGTAAGCATATTCCACTCCGGTATGGGGAGAAGTGTTCTTCAAGTTATCAGCTGTAACCAAACATCTTCCTTCGGGAACGACTTCGTCAACGCGTTCGCATGCATCCTTCGAAACAAATCGTAGGCGACTCATTTTTATCGAGTGGCAAAGATCCCTCTACTAGAATATACTTCGACTCTTCGTATACAGAGGATTCGCTGTAGGGGGAGTTGATGGAGCGACAGAAGCAGTTGAACATCTATCTAAATAAAGTGAGACGTAATCATGACGACCAAACAACTTGGATTGCTTACTTGCTGTTCGTTCCTCTCTCTAATTTTGCGGTATATCTTTATGAGGGATTATAATGATGTATTAAGCCGTTTGTTACAGTAAGGACTTACCACTCTAAAGCCGCAAGGTTTGCATGAGGATTCAAGCTATCATCGTTGTGGTCGATCAATATTGCAATCTCCTGCCGATATTTATTGGGGCCTTGATCCTTCGCCCTCGATCGACAATCCCTTGGCTCGATGAGATCTCGAGATAACCATCTCGCATCAAACATAATTCCACGTCCTCGAATACCACCCTTAAAGAACCTGAAAATAGGAGCAAGGCAATGTGGATTATCCGCGATATCGAAATACAATTGATTTTCTTCCTACTCAAGATACAATCGTTTGGCTTTACTTCTTGGCTACAAATTTGAAAGTCTATGTGTCGATGTAGTCAAAATAATCTTACAGGCGGTCTAAAACCGAGAGATGTTAGCCCCGTGGCAGATCAATGTAATAGAAGCGACGTACTGGTGTTGCCAAGATCGGAACAAGCCTCCTTGACACGAGCAGACAGAGTCTTTTCACCTTCACGGACCCAAACACGAGGGTCATAGTACTATTATAGCACATCAGAAACGCTGGTAGGAGAATAACGGATGTTAGGTACAAACCTTCTTGTTGGGCTTGTCGGCACCTTCGGGGTTACCGACTTGAGTCTGGAGGTATCCGGCCTTGCTTTGGACGAAGTCCTGTGGCGTGTAGAGTCAATAAGGTTCACTTGAAAGAGATTTAGAAATCATGACATACCCTGATACCAGCGAGGTATGCAAATTGAGTGTCTATCACAAGTAGACCAAAATATAAGTAACGGGTGAGATGAGGTTTAGCGAAATTGCGGACCAGTATCGACGTTCATCTTGACAACACCATTCTCGACGGCAGTCTTAATCTCCTGCTTGGTGGAGCCCGATCCACCGTGGAAGACCAAGAAAAGAGGCTTCTTCTTGCCCAATTTCGACTCGGCGAACAGCTGGTGCTTGTTCAAGAGCTCAGGGTGGAGCTTGACATTGCCAGGCTTGTAAACACCATGGACGTTTCCGAAAGCGGCAGCAATGGAGAAGTTGGGGGAAACCTTGGAGAGCGCATCCTGGACTTCCCAGATATCCTCGGGCTGGGTGTAAAGCTTGGCGTTGTCGACATCCGTGTTATCAACACCATCTTCCTCACCACCGGTGATACCGATCTCCATCTCGAGCCACAGACCGAGAGGCGCCATACGCTTGAAGTATTCAACGCACGTTGCGATGTTCTTTTCCTTGGGCTCTTCGGACAGGTCCAGCATGTGCGATGAGAAAAGGGGCTCGCCGTGTTGCTTGAAGTACTCTTCGTCAGCGGCGAGCATTCCGTCGAACCAAGGGAGAAGCTTCTCGGCGCAGTGGTCAGAGTGGAGGACGACCGGGCTGGCGATACGATTAGTACATATATTTGAGAGTATTTGATCGAAATACACTTACACGCCATATGCCTTGGCGACGGTACGGACGTGGTGGGCAGCAGCAACGGCCCCAGTAATAGAAGCTTGCTGTTTGTCGTTTGCGAGGCCCTTGCCGGCAAAGTAAGCACTTCCACCCTGAGAAACCTGGAGGATGATGGGGGCTTTGATGTCACTACAACGTCATTGGTAAGTGTGTAGTTAAAGGTGATCGGTAGAAGTTTGTGTACCGGGCAGCCTCGAGAACGGCGTTTGCGACAGACGATGAAGTCACGTTCTGAGAAGAAGAGAATGCGTCAGACTTGTGTGACTATATGCAGAATAAAAAGAAAGACGTACGATCGCCTAGATCAAGCAAGATGCCGCATTAAATGCGCGTTCAGCATAACTACAATACCTGTAAGACTACAAGAAACTTACGGGGATAGCAAACTAGAAGTATGGTAAGCATTTGCATATCGAGCAACAGTAAATGCACATACCTGGTTCTCCTTGGCATACTCGAAGAGTTTGCGGACGTTGTCGCCGGTAAGGACTCCAGCCTTTGCTGGACGGTTAGTGAAGGGAAAATAAAATCGAACGGAAGACATACAGGGACGATATCGAGAACACCCATTGTAATGATGTGGTAGGAAAGAAAGAGAGGTGGAGGACGAAAAGATTGGAGGAGATGATCATATAGGATGATCATAATTCACTCCGGCTCCCCGACTGGGCTCGGCACACTCCGGACCGTGCCTCTCATTGGCCGATCTCTTCCAGATCTAGATCGAGTTCACAGAAATACCACCAACTTCACCGGCTACTTCAGAAAACATCCAGTAATAGAAAACGGGCCGCCACGAACTTTCGCACTATAGTGCCTTATAGTGCCTAATTGGTAGCCAATCCCCATACTATATTCCGATTGTTTCCCTCCGTCATCCGTGAGGCACATCTTGTTCCGGTCTGTCCCTTCGTGGACGAAATAAAGGCGTCGACGGCTGTCTCAGTCTACAATTCCTGAGAGACAAAGAATATAAGCCTCCCATGCAAAGCTCATGGTTGGTAGTCATGACGTCATGCAGTGATTGCTTTCCTCAATATTTATCACATACATGTATTCTCAATACATCACACCACGCCTCCTTTCTTGATTTTATAACTAGTTTCTAAACCACACAAAACCCTTAGCTCATTCAATACTCCACTGGAGCCAAGGAATCCGAGTCCTCGATCGAGGACGACCCCAATAACCCGGCTACTTCCTGATGTATTATATCTTCGGGTTGGATGCCACTAGAAGATGGAACGGAGCCTTAGTGAGTTGTGTTACTTGTGTGTTCAAGGCATGGATATATATTTACTATATCTCGGGGTACATATTCCGAAAACGAGCAGGCGGGGGCCATCAGCAGAATGCTCAATTTCTTATTTCGGTAGACGTCGGTCCAAGGATTTAGTACACCGAAGCCGGTTTGAAATGTACTACTTCTAACATCGCTACACTCCATCATGCGCATAAGGCTTACAATGGTGATGCATCTACAGCTGACATTTTTGCATAGGTTGAACAGAACTTCCTGACACTATATACGTCAAGGGCAGAATGCCATTGTACTCGCCTATCCGAGTCTACGAGTAAGCCAGTTCACTTTTCGTAGTAACATTTGAAATGATTACTTAGTCGAAATTTCCAACTTTCTGCCAGACAGCAATGAGCATATATGTGTATCCTATGAGGATCGCGACTATGTCGGAAATATGCGGGAATCGTTTGTCTTTGTAGGCGTTGATCGTGGGTAATATAGACTGTTATATAATCACAAAGGTTGCGGCTATCCAAGTATCAATATTCAACGTTGACCATCTTTATTCCCTAGTCCTTACCATAATAGTGCTGACCCATGCAACCTCCTATGCCCAACACCGACTTGAAACCCAGATATGATCTCATTGGTGCTTCAGATGGCTCGAGAACGCCTCCCAGAGATCCTAGTTTGGATATGGAATGGAATACTGACTCCTCGTCTGAACAACCCAGTGATGATTACAAGGAACCAACGGAACCAGTTCCAGAGGAGATATGTCGGCGGGTCGACTTGGCTGATTCTAAAGGCAGATGTTTGATAGAAAATGTATCTCCTTGGGATTATACGTATTGCATGCCGAGAAAGTTATCGGATGAGGATGACTTGGTAAGACGATCTTCGACCTGTCTCAGTATCATATTCATATATTATCTACAGTTGACGGCCCTTGAATACCACTGGGACATGGAGCATCTATCCCTCAATCTAGATACACGATTCAACATCTTTAAAGGTATAGTCATATTTTACACTTCCCAAGCTTGAAGCAAACATTCTCTTCTCTAGTTGGTGCCTCTCTGCGCAGTACATTCGATAGCGGAGAATGGATTCTTATTCCAGAGGAAGAGGTCGTTGAACGATTTTCTGCTTCGCTGAAAGAATGTGATGGTAAATTTCATCCCGTTCGAGAGAAGTTCCCTATATTCACTGTAAGTTCATCTTAATTGAAATTTATATTGCGTTGTGACCCCTTCTTCTTCCGACTGACAACTCTTATAGGAAACGACCTTCAAGTATCGAATGATCCCGATCACAGAAGTTGTGATGAAGATGACTATATCTCGCCAAAACACGGTACATCCTAATGGGACTGCTGTACTGGCTGACAACGTTACTGTGCACGAACATCCATTCCAGACGCTTCCATTGCTCGAGAGCCATCTTCACCCTAAATTTGTTCTCTTCGACGCTGGCCGTAAACTGGATGCAGTCATAAAGTCACCCACCGGATCTGAAGGATCTGATTTTATGCAAGCCCTTGCTGCGTCTATGAAACAGAACTATATATATGGGATGGGGCTCGAAGATGACATGAAAGAACTCGCTGATGACTTTAATAAAGCACTGAAAAAGCGACTCACCGACATAGCAAATGACATCCGAGGTCGATCTCCTGTCATCACAGAAATTGAAAGGATTTACAAGGCGTGGATGGTAAAACCAGATCTCTCTATCATGATGAAGGATGAAGTTTTCCATCTTATGGGTGGTGACGATAGCCAAAGCATTCAGACTATGGAATCGACTACAACGGGTCCACGAACTCCAAAGAAGCGTCTCGGTAATCCCTTGGTGGACGGTGCTGGTCCCAGTCGTCGTCATAAACATGACAAACGTACCTCTCGAGGTTTATCTGAAAGGTCACTGAGGAAATTGGACGCGGGACAGGAGTGGACAGAACGGTCAATTGCTGTGTGGGCGGAGGAATCTGTTGAGAATGGTGCAGAGATGGTGCCAGGACAGAACTAATTGATGAGGAGGATGAGAGCTCACTAACACTACTCGTGCCACCTGGATTTGTGATTTGTGTATTTGAGCAGACTGGATGAAGGCACGAGCGGTCGTGAGAGTGACTGTCATGCGAAAGGAATGGCTTATTATCACAGAAATTGAAAAGGTTTACAAGGTGTGAATAGTTAGACTGGAACTCTTTATTATTCTTTTCGACCCTCCACTGAGTAGTGACCAGAGTATTCTGAGTCTGCCAAAGAACTCGAAAGGTAGTTCGGCTGGGACGGGTCTGCGGGTTTCAAAGAAGAGGCTTCTCGATCACCAATCACCCATCATCTTGCAAAGTAAGAACTTACCATAGAATGCTGGTTTGACTTAGCTATGAATACAGACAACCCGGTATCTGCGGTAGAGGTAATCAAGGCGGCATTGCTAGATTAGAAGAGCGTACCCATAATATAGATATAGTTTATGCTAGAAAATCCAATGTATTGTTAGCGTCACACCTCTAAATCTGTCCTTTGACTCGGTGCAGAACAGAATCTAATGATATGGACCAATGGCAGGAGATGAATCAACGTGACGCTGTTGAAGTCACGGATATGTGACGTCACACTTACTGTGCAGAGGGGGCGGCGGTGTCTCGGCAAGAGGAGGAGCGACTGAGAGAGTCGGAAACATGTTCGTGAGCACTCTTTGCCCAGCCCTCCCGCCTCTTCCTTCATCTCACCCACCTCCACAACAACACTCCAAGACAGTGAGCTAAACCTGCACATCCCCAAAATGCACGTTCTGCAAGTCTTGTTCGGTGTTCTCGCACTACGCGCTTGGATGGTCTTGGGACAGACGCAAACCGTTGTTGACGAGTATGTGACATAGATTGAATGATCTGAATAACATAGCTGAATATTTCGTTAGTCTTGGACAAACTGTTGTTGAGGTTGTCACAACCAACGCGCTGGGGCTCTTTACCACGCAGACACTGTACGTATTTTCGAGTATTTTGATTCCGCGATTTTGGCGCTGCCCCGCATTTGGGAGGAACATGCTAACACAATCATCGATGTAGGCAAACCCTGCTAACGACTGCACTCACAACTGCGACTACCACCACACCTTTAACGACAGCGGCGACGACGACAACTCCTGACGGTCAACAAGGCCCAGTTGGCCAGCCTGCTACAACACCCCAAGAAGCCGGTCCTACCCAATACGTATATACTACCACTGATGCGCTCGGTACGTTCGGATTCCGTATTTTTAGATATCTGCGTTTTGTTCGTTGCCTCGGCACGGCCTGGTTGATTTGTCTGATCTACATATCTACATTTTCGCGCGACTGACTTATTTTACAGGAAATACCATCCAGCAAACAGATACATACACACCGACCTATAATACTATTCACACTGGACCGCCAACATCTATCCAAGGCACTATTCTCGGATACAGTCAATGGCTCAGCATGATTGGTACCAGCACGGCGACTGCTCGGAATGGTGCCGCTCCTCTTCACTGGGACGCAAATAGCAAGCTTCTCCTCGGCAGCTTGTTG
Source organism: Cerrena zonata (assembly GCA_038087015.1). Classification (NCBI taxonomy): domain Eukaryota; kingdom Fungi; phylum Basidiomycota; class Agaricomycetes; order Polyporales; family Cerrenaceae; genus Cerrena; species Cerrena zonata. The sequence continues at coordinate 87,602 of JASBNA010000070.1, read as the reverse complement.
GCCACGTTGAGTGGGATTCTCGGGGGTGCTTGGATGGTGCTTCTTTGAGGTTATGGCGTCCATGATCCTTGCATTGTTTACGGCCCTCTGTTTCATCTCCTGTTTCATGTGTAACGAACACTAATGTGCATACATGCATCACAACCTCCCCCTGATACGATACGATACGCTCTCGGACTTGGACAATGTTCTATTTTGTCACATCTTTTTACCATCTTCAATTACATTTCTCGTGCGTTTGTATTCTTCGCATTTCATTTTTTTTTTGCAATAGTAATACCTCGTAGGTATACCACTTCTTATCCCTTCATCCTTTCGCTTATGATACTTTCATTTCCATATTTAGACACTTGCCATCCATGATGTTCTGTAACGCCCCACACATTGTATCATTGTTTACATTGCCTCGATCAGCTTGTGCTATTGATGGAACTTGTTATGACCGGTTCTGGGATAATAAGTCATGCACGGAGGAAACGAGAAAATGTCCAGTTCGTTCGGTTGGTGTGTATAATGCTCCCACTTATAACAGTCCACTGTAATTCACAAATAAAAATAAAGAGGAGAACGAAGAAAGATTCGATTATATATAACGAGTCTACTTCTACTCCGATAACACAAATTACTAGCAAGTCCATCTGATCCTGTCACAGGCCAGAACAGTAGTATATCCAACAGCAAGCTGGGATTATTGGGGGGGCACATGAGTGCCACCGTATTTAACCCGATTACTTGCAGTCCTCAAGAACACGGTTTCCAGCGTCAGAGGCTGCAACCAACTGGTCATGGATCTTGCTGAGGTTCTGCACAACGGCGGGATCGGTACTAAATAAAAATCGATAATTCAGCGGTCGATATATTTTTCGGTGAAACAAAAACATACGAGTTGATCTTTGTCAAAGCGTCGACAGCATCGTCCAAGCCATCGGCGACCAACTCGCGGTCGTTGGGAGAGGCCTTTTGGCCTGCGACAAGAGCAGTAACGATGGAGAAGATGGCATCTTGGGATTTGTCGAGACCGTCGCTGGCGGCGTTGATGTTCTGGGTGTTGAAAGCGTCACTAGATTATTATTTTTGTTAGTAATCTTATTATTATGGAACGGAAGACGGTGGCATCTAGTAGTAAATATTTCTACTTGCCCTTGTAATTCGGTGGCGAGCACTCTAGTGGTCTTCTGAGCCTGGACGATGTCGGTGATGATCTCGAGACGGTCAAAGTTGCATTGTTGGTCCCCGGCTTGACGTTTGTCAAGAGCAGCTAAATGTGTGAGTTGTTAGTTAACAAGCGGGTATTGGGGGTTGAGCGAATTATGGACTCACTGGCTTGGACTAGGGCGGCGCTGATGGCGACGAAGAGAACGAGGATGTTACGGGAGAACATGGTAGAGATTCGAGTAAGAGCGAAGAGCAAGAACGAGGTTTACTTGGTAAAGAGTTAGAAGTAAGTTGGGAATGATGATTACTGAAGAACCCATAGAGGTCCTTTTATATGCACTGGAGGTCGGCAGTTGCGAGGACCAGTAAACAGTAATGGTGTAAGACACCGTCACGAGTCGGAGATTCACTTGACAAAGTGAACAGCTGTCGTATTTCTCGAACAGAAGTGACGGTTTGAAATCGGAAATACAAGCTGAGACGCTAGAGAGAATCGTATTCTTTGGGTATGTCGTTACCATCCTGAGAAAAGACCTGTCGTTCTACATGTAGTATGTATACTGCGCCGCTGTTGTGACTGCTCGTGATGGGCTTTGCTTTGATGAAGTTGAGTGCGCCCGTAGATGTCATGTACAACAACTGTCGTTGCATAGACCACATGCGCCGATGAAGAACGGCCTTTGTAAGTTTTGACAAGTTGACAAGTCGGGGTCCTGCCAATGTCGACTTTGCAACAAGTGAAATGACCGCGTGAGGCGTACATATCGTAAAAAAGATATGTCATCGAAAGACTCGCAGTAGAAGGTGATGTTAGGCCATGTTGTCACCGCTCCTGTACGGTAAAAGGGCCGGGTTCATCAGAATGGCTCAGCTATTTACTCCTTTCGACATACTTGTGGATACGCACACGCTAATTGTCGAAGACGCGAGCAGGTGTAGTACTTCAGAGTCTGACAGCGGCGCCGTCTTTGTACCAGTCTATGACTCGGAGTTGGTCCAGAAGGCCGCACCGAGCCTGAGTTAGATTGAGTCGACTAGCGATTCACGCGTAGCCGTTTCATATATCATACTTGAACCATGTTTTCGTCCACAAGTACTACTGTATTCATATGTGTACTGTTCAAGTGGGTGCGCGAGTACGTTGTTTTGGCAGCCGTGTGGAACTCGGAACATAACTGATTCAAGCAAGAGAGAATCCACACTCTCTACCTCCCTCCTACGGATCGGACTTTGAAAGCGACAACCGATCAATGATCGACGTTTATTAATAAACTCGTACTACATGCACTGACGCTGTTTCTCTTGAATCTCCGGAATACTATACACACTACGGCCAACTAACTTGAAGTTGAAGTTAGTGCCAATCATAATCGGTGTAGTGTCCCTGAGATCCAGCGTTCGACGTAACTGCATCCTCGTTGATACGACCCAGTATGTTCAGGTTTCTTCCAAGCACAAAAGCTATGACTAGGACTCTGAGTCGGTCACTCCCGGGCCATAGTAACTTCTACTTATACCAACGCTACATCTGCCTTCTCAAGTACCAGGACCTTCCATCCGATAAAACTGGGAAAAGTGTTCTGGGAACGATATGAAGTTATCAACCAGCTTGGATCCGGTATCTATTCTCATGTTCTTCGTGTCCGTGATACAAGGTATGACGTAGAAAGGCATTCGTTAGCTAATGGATATTATTTCAGAGAGGATCGACCATCCGTTAGGAAGGTTCTAATCTCTGATTTGCCAAAGGAGACTCGTGGTCCCGATGAATACAGTACCATGAAGCTTGTTCGGGACACAAATCCTCAGTCAATTGGATGGCACCATGTTTCTCAACTTTTAAACTCATTTACTCATACTGGCCCCAATGGTGAGCACGTCTACCTTATTCTGGAACCTCTATGATTGGGCATGGGATCTCTCTCCCGAGCATTCAATGGTCCGATACCCCTCCCTCTGGTGAGGCGAATCGCGAAGCAGATGTTGCAAGCGTTGCAGTATGCCCATGAGTGTGGTTTCATTCACACGGGTATGTTTTGTATTACCAATATTCACGAATGCTATTGATCATGTTCGTATTCCTCAAAGATATCAAGCCTGACAACATCATGATGGGGGGTCCGCCGCCGGCAGCAGGCCAGACGTCCACCCAAATCAATATCGAGGATCTACAATCCCCTAATTTCAAGTTAATCGACTTTGGTTCTGGTATGTACAAATTATCGCAGTCGTTTGGTAAATTGTTTTGGTATCTAGCGAATACATCGGACAAGCGATGGCCTGCTGTGCTACAGCCTCTCGCTTTACGTACGCCTAAAGTTATTGTAGGTGCCGATCGGGATACAAAGGTAGACGTGTAGAACCTGACATGTCTCATATGCGAATGTTATCGCTTCATTTAAATCTCTTCTCACCTTCACATAACTTACAGCTCTACGAATTCGTCCGCGGGGGTATTCTCTTCGATCCTAAATAGAACAATGAAAAAAAGGTATGAATGCAGCGCAAACTCACCTTGCTCAAATGGTTGGTCTATTTGGATCGTTTCCGTCCGATCTCCTCCAACGTAGTCGAAGAGCTACGGAACTCTTCGATAGGCAGTGTGAGCAGTCCTCTTACAATGTCTATGAATCCGAGTTCAACGTAGGCTACACAGGTCATGTTCTACAACCCGGTTCATACTCTATCACGTTACAGAACCTTCTTGCTAGGGCCGAACTTGTGCCTCAGGAAGTGGACCAGGTTGCTGATTTTCTACTATGTGGCCTGACGATTGACCCCACGCTATGATGGTCCGCAACTCAACTTCTCGAGCACCCGTGGCTCAGAGATGTTGGTGTCTGAATGTGTCGTATCATGTAGCAGTGAGACACTCTGGGTCGAGATTTATGTCCGCTAGCCAAGGTATACCCCGACTTGGGGGTATGTAACATGGTTAATGATAAACACCATTCCTCTTATCGCTGATTTTCATTCTCTGTAGGCAGCGAGGAGACACATCTAACGGTTTGACAATGATCATGCTCTACATCTATTATTCCTACAACTGGACACAAAATCTTTCCTCTGGCTTCGTCTCTGATATCGTGCTCGCTTCTCAAGCCATTCAACAATCACGAAGTATCGTATCGTGATATCTTCGTGCACACTTGTCCATGATATCCTTTTGAACTTAAGCCGTCGCGTTTTACGAAGTCTCTCGCTTTTTACAGAGGCCCAAGCATCGACAGGCATGATCCAATTTGTATAAATAGAATGTTCAGCTTGGTGCGCATGGTACTGGTCCTGAATCACAGCTTTGGTCACTAATACAAAAGCATCAACAACAGCAGGGACAGGGACAGGGACAGGGTCAAGAAGTCATTTCTTACACTGCTGATTAAACCTAGAGCGACGGAAGAAGAAAGCTAGGTTTGATTCGTTTTTACTTTCATATTAATATTATACTATTTCTCATGGAAGCTATTCCTTTCTATTCTCAGGAATCTCAGCCTATTGGTTGAGAGCAATCGCTCATTGACGTTCGATGAAACATGGAACAAGTGGAAAATACCAGATGCATACAAGGCTTGCGCTGGTATGGGAATTCATTCCAAGGGCGAAACCCAACAACTGATAACATCGTTAAACCAACGAAACATGCCATGTATTCGTTACTGACAATCAAAGGTAGAACAACTGTCTTATACCAAGGCCTAAGGGGGCTGATTTAGGAGCCCAACTACCAATGTTACCCACAACCGGCCAACAGGAACTAGGCGCTCGCGGCCGATAGTGGTATTCAAGCAATACCCGACAACGCGAGCTTTATAGTCCAAAATTGGTACCGCCGGAATCGTAAAATCGAAACAAACCGAACGGTATAACCTCCGGAACGAAAGATGAAGATGCAAGCTGAGCGTGCATGAACTACACCATCGGCAATCCTCGATTGTGCTTCTCTCCGAATCAGGAAGGTGAAGTCCGAGAAGCCAACCCAGGCGTGTTGAATCTCAATCAACAAAGTCCTCACGTGCAGGAGCCCCGGGGCATTCCACGAAACACATAAGTAGGCAGCCCTCAAGGTCAGGTCTGCACCTATCCGCCCCCCTCTCTCTTAGAACTGCCAGCCATGTTGTTCTCACTGATCATCCAAGCGTACTACATTGCACTGACCAGCATCCTCAGCACCTTGTCTTACTCGTCGCTCACTGTCTACTCTCACTCGGCATTCGACCTTATCCTCGACATCCCAACGGTTGCTTACTTCCTCACCCCGGCCCTCAAATCCACTGCCAACGAAACCATCGTCTCTGCCGCCATCAACGAGTCTACCAATGACATCTGCACCTGGGGAATCCCCGGCCTCCTCGCCCTTCGCCCTATCGCCCTATCACCATCGGTAATCAATGTTCCCTCTCGCGAGTTGCAACTTTACAACGCAAACTTGTTCGCGCTATCCCTGATCCACACGGATAGTATGTCCTGCGCTCCGCTTGGTAAATATACTGAGGACATTGCACCCACACCGATGTCCTCATCCGAGCTGATCCCTGTCCCACTGTCACCGGAGCATCAGAATCCAACGCTCCTTATCGCGTTGCGCTTTTATTTCATGTTCGGCCTATTCCTGATGGGATGGTTAGCAACTGAGATGCTGATGGGGATCTACCTGAGCCAGAGAATCCGAGTACCTGCTGATTTGGACGAGTCGACTGTGAGTTTTCTTTTCCTATTTTATTTTCCCAGTAGCTAATTTTCGCTTTGCTTCATAGATACATGGAGTAGTTGACCCTAGATCCTCGGATTCTCCAGCTAAGGACGCACAAACACAGGTCAGTAGTCTTCTCTTGTTTCTCTTCTCCAGATGTTGACTTCTTCTTCCGCAGACACTTGACACTACTCGCAAACTCAAACGGAACAACAACGCACAGCGACGGGCTAACAAGAAGGCAAAGAACCTTGCAGAGGTTCAGGCATTGGTAGAGGAGGCATATAATCTAGGCAGATTAGAGGCACAGTTGGAGATGAGCGGACTCAAACAAATGGTGAGTAGTATTGTGGCATCGTTGCTATTTTACCGTTACTGACTGAATTTCTCTATCTCAGACTTCGTCCCATCGCAGAATGTGCACGCTCTAGTAATCTCACAGAGCGGTAGTCATTCGGACCGTCCGCAAATCACCACCCACCTCTCAATTTCAATTTTGTTGCAGACGCAGCACAAAGGAACGACCAGGTGAGCACTCCCGCTGTCATGCGTTCGCTTTGGACAACGAAGAACCCATTCGCGCCTCTGGGTGACTTGTTGTATCAGACGACGTGTGATGGCCTGGTGAACGGTAGTAGAGCGCGACTGCTACTTAGTAATCGGTTGTGGAGTTGCAATGATCCTGGTCGGTGCACAGTCGTCACCAATTCACCCACCCTCAAACCCGCAAGCAGCCGTTGGAGATGTCGCAGGAATAAGAATAAGGAGGCCAGATCGGGACGCCGGTCTGGTCAGTTACGGGCTACGGGCTACGGGTTACGGGTTACGGGTTACGGGTTACGGGTTACGGGTTACGGTTTTCTTTCTTCTTCCTTCTTTTTTCTTTCTCATTCGTGTTCGGCTCTGGTTTCGGTTTCGGATTGGATTATGGACTCGGACTCGTTTGTTGACTCGGACTCGTTTGTTGACTCGGACAGTTTGCGGACTCGGATTATTTACTTGGGCTCGGATTGTTGACTCGGACTGGTATGTTGTCTCGGATTTGTACTTTTGAACCTGTATACCCATATCCTTCATGGTTTGTATGAATGGATAGGCTGGATTATGAACCCAGACTTAAATTCACTTTGTATCCCGTCTCGTGGATTTATTTCCTAGCTTGTGTCAACCTATAGAGAACGAATGATTGATTTCTCGAACTAGAGGCTGAGAATTGGGGTGAGAACTTTTATCTCATAGGTATCATTAATTATGCGCTGTAATCGATAGTTGAAGTACTATGTACATATACTAGCCTCACCCACCGAAGAAAGTAGTAGCTTACTCTGAGTCCCGAAATGGAAAACCAAGAACGCCTGAAGAGAGGCGCCAGATGTTTGAGTGATCGAAGCGGGGCGCCGCCGTCTTGCTCACCGTCTACGATGTTCGCAACCCTTGCTCGTCTGTCCAAGGCATCTCGCCGCCCTCTCACTCCTAAACGCGCCAACAAAGACTTTTACAAGGGTACGTTTCCCACTTTCTCTATGTTTCTACCTATTTACGAAGGTGTATAATTTAGGCACACGGCAAGCGTACTTGCCCGGAGGTCAGCGAACGGGTGCACCGGGAAAGCATGTTGTGAAAGGAAAGGCCAAGTACCGTCTCGTGGATGAGCAAGTCAGGTACTTTGTTGCGCCAGCTATTGAAGATATCATCAGCTCCCCGGTATGTTCATAATACTTCCTCCTGTGCAATGGCACCTCTAACTTCTTGGTAGCTACGACCATACGTTTACAAGACCGTAAAACTGACGGAGGACCAAAAACGTGAAGTGTATGGACCTCTGCCCCAGGGTGGTCTAACACCAGAAACGTACTACAAAATTGCACCGAGACTAACGCCAGAAGATGTCTCGTCATAGGTTAGAGGTTATTATCACAACACTTTGCTTTGCTGTCCGCTCTCGTCAATACGATACATGTCTTCCCTGCAGCTTAGCATCTCGCAGTGGTCTTAATTTACATTGTCTCATCAAATAACTGGCTATCTGTCATGTCCTGCTAGTGATCATCCACAACCCTGGTCGAACCGCACGCAATAACTCATTACATACCTTGACATTTCCGGAATACTAAGAAGACTTAACAGATAATCTCTGCAGTTCGCTCTTTTCTCTTCATCAAGTTCTCATCGTCAGCGTAGATTGACGTTTCCAGTGTTCTCCTGACTGTCTAGACGCCATTCTGCTTGGCCATGTGTTCTCTTCTCCAAAACCTCCCAAGAGATCCCGTGTGATAATTTCCTATCTATATCTACAATATGGTCAGTATCCACTCCGCCGTGTGATTGTTCCAGCTACTTTTGGCTCTAGTGATCAGGAGCTTATCGTACTTGGCTGGGCCCTTATCTGACTCCCTGGGTAATAAGCATTGGTATAAATGTGCGAGATATCTTGAGGGTACTACTTAGGTTTCCTTCTCTCTTCGCTAAAGAACCCGAGAAGATGGCTCCTTTGAACGCACCGGATACTCACCGAACTGTTGTCTCGGTCAGTGGACTACATGTTCTATCTGTCGAGCGATGCTCATGACGTCATTTTTAGGTCGACCCGTTTGTGTATGTAGCTACAAGCTTTGTTCAAGCCTGTGACTGACGATGTTTTCATTTAACGTAAGGCCTGCTGATCAGCAGAAAGTGAGTGTACAGCGCAATGAGCCTCATGGTGCATATTATCTCATCGAAAACTTGGTCGTAGGGGCTACACAATCGTTGGCAGTATGTATCTGTCGTGTTGTTCTGAGATGATGAGAACGTAACTGTCATTATGAAGTCCCGATATTCCACCCTTTGCAACAGTAGCTCCAGGCGAAGTGCGTAGCTTCATTTCCGATTAAGACGTACTTTGACTAACTTGGTTTGCACAGGTGTTCAAAGTCGAGTGTGTTGGTACGCCAATATCCCTAGTATAGCCCAGGCTCTTCTTAAATATGATGTTTACAGACTGGACTGGAGCACAAATTGGCAACAACGACAGTGCGTTTCTTCGATCTGACATCAATGGTGTTATGTTTATCATTATCGTGCAGACAGCGACGATATAAAGAATGTTGACCTTACGAAGATTCATAATCTCTCTGGTCCGATAGCTGTCACGGGTGCTGAACCAGGCGATTGTCTTGTAGTCGACATCTTGGATGGTAAATTCATTTCTAAAATGAAGTCCTATTGTTGATCTTTCCCAGTGCAACCGTTTGATCAGATGCGTTGGGGATACACGGTTCGTATCTGATTTATTATTCTGACTAGTGCGATGTATTAATCCAGTCATAGGGGATCTTTGAGCTCGAGAATGGTGGAGGCTTGTTCGGTATGCATATCGACGTCTCTTCAAAGGTTTAAATTGACATCGTTGCAGCCCGTGAATTCAATAGTAGAGCCTGTAAAGCCATCTGGGACTTCGAAGGTAAATAAAGGTTACTACCGCATATCCTACCTTTTGACCCTTTGTCATCTTCCAGGAATTTACGCCTCATCTCGCCACATCCCCGGAGTGAGATTCGCAGGTATCTCCCACCCTGGCCTCATCGGAACCGCACCATCGCCCGAACTCCTTGCTACGTGGAACAAACGTGAAGGCGAGCTCATTGCTGCTCATGCAGAATCCGTTCCCCCAGTCGCCTTCCCGCCCGAACCTAAAGGTGCATACATAGGAGCCAAAGATAGTTTGGGCGGGGACGTATTGGAGAAGATTGCGAAGGAGGGGGCGAGGACCGTTCCTGGACGTGAACATGGTGGAAACTGCGACGTGAGTTGTTCAGGTCAGGCTCTTTAATTATCGATTCTGACTGAGAGATGAATGGTGTAGATCAAGAACCTTTCTAAGGGCTCGAGATGTTATTTCCCGGTGTTTGTGGAAGGTGCTAACCTCTCCGTTGGTGATCTGCACTTCTCACAGGGTGATGTACGTATTCTTTTTCTCGCGCATAACTCGAACGCTGAAGAATCGGTAAATAGGGAGAGGTATGTTCTAAAATGCGAGATGTGACCCCCAGGATTTACGTGTTATGAACCTAGCTTTCCTTCTGTGGTGCCATCGAAATGGTTCGTCTCATCTAAGTTTTGTTGAGGGCAGTGTCGTTTACTGAGTGAATCATTCACAGGCTGGTATCATCACATTCAAAACGAGTATCATCAAGGGAGGCATAGAGAAGTTTGCATTGAAACAGCCTATCTTCCTGGTACAAGATACCTCTCCTTTCACTCAATATTGCACACTAATATTTCTATTGGCTAGCCATCGCCTATAGATCCTCTTTACTCCGCGAAGGTAAGGAGCGCTTTGTTCAAAATACAGACAATCCACTGACTACGAGTGATTCAAGCTTGTTTTCGAAGGTATTAGCGTTGATCTTCGTACGTATTCTTACCACCTTCCTCGTTTCAATATTCACCACTTCGTACAGACGGCGATGGAAAACAGTACAACATGGATGCGTAAGCTTCTATCTGAAAAGGTCTCCGTAAATGAATCTCCCCTGACGATTCGATAGTACTGTGGCATATAAGCAGGCCGCACTGAATGCAATTGCCTACCTGATGAAGATTGGGTATAGTACGTCAGACATAATCTATCCTCGGTCCGTTTACTGATATAATATAATATCATCTTCTCGAAGCCCGTGAGCAAGCATGTGCGTTTGATCCATCTACCCCAAGCTACTGAATGCTGATGAATCATTTCTCAAGATCTACTTTTGTCCGCTGCACCGGTGGAAAGTCATGTTGGAGCTGTTGTCGTATGTGCATTCACCATTTTTGAACTCGAAGTTTTCGTTTAACTTCGTGATATTTACAAAGGATTCTCCAAACGCCTGCGTGACTCTCGCGCTCCCATTAGGGATCTTTGAACACGTTAGTCTAATAATCTGTTCTAAGCGTCGGGCTATAGCTCACCTTTTTCTGACAGGATATCCTTCCGAAACCTGAAGGTCTCGAGAAGAAAGACTTCGGCCAATGTGCTATTCGAAGCGATGGGGTGCTATAAATTGATTTTGAAGAGGACGAAGCAAAATATGAATGCCGAGTAAACTGTATAATATGTGATGGGAATATATTGTCGTTGTGTATCTATTTGACGGAAGTTGTGACAGCACGTATCTCGGATCACGTAGTGTCAAAACCACTGGCAGGTGTGGAACAAGAGCACAAAAACATAAAATTTGTGTCAATCTTCGTTACTATATTCTTCCCTGCACCCCATTCACGGACAATACAACTACGAACAAAAATGGAGCGAGAACATTATAAAACATGGTTACGTGCAAGCGCATTCAGTTGAAGCAGTCCCTTCTCACTTTCCTCGTCAGGTATACCCCAGTTCTTGATCAGAAGCGGAATCTTGTCCGGTCGTTGTTTGAGCAAGACATTGTAGACCGCCCTCCACGCAGAATTGAGAGCTCCAAGCACCCAGGCATGGTGGACTGATGTCGCCTCACCAGCTATGTGGAATCGACCATCGGCAGCGGGAGCCTTGATACTGGCAAAAAGGGAGGTCTTGTCGTTTGCAGGACCGAATTGACCAGGACCGAAGAGGGCGAAAGCCCCTCGAGAGTAACGGTCGTTGTACCATGCATGTGTTTTGTGGTCGACGACTTTACCAAATTTCGATTGAGGGATTCGATGCAGTTTCTCGAGATTGTTGAGGGTGATTTTGAGAAGGTCTTTGTCGGCGGCGGTGTTTTGTCCTTGGGCGAGTGAGCCGAAACGTCTAGCGTCTTGTGCCCAGGTGTAACTGGCAAGAAGGACGCCCGGTGCGGATGGACAGTCTAAGCCGTAAGATGGGTAGACGCAAACTCGAATGGGAATGTCAGCGGAAGATTGACCCCCTTGGATAGTCCTGCCCTCGCCCATAACAGTGGGGTCCTGCCACCACCGTTTCTCGAATTTGATCCCGATCTTTGTGGATGCATCGTACTGCAAAGAACGAATGGCTTCCCTTTGGCCGTACAATAGGCCGGCGTTGTCTGTATCAATGGTCTGAAGACAACCTAGGGGGACGGTGGAGATGACGTGTGGGTAATTACGATGGTGTTCGTTGCCGTTGTCGTCCAGATAGGTGACTTGCATGTGGGAGTCATCGACACGCTCAATCTTAACGACAGGTCGATTGAGGATCGGCTTCGTGTGTAGTTGCCCTTCCATCTCGCGTACTATGTGATCACTACCTCCGTCAATGCAGTACCAACGCTGTTCTACCACGTTGTCGTTGGAGTCATCAGATGGGCATAGTTCGGATGGAAGGCATGAATTTCCCTTGGGGAAAGGCCAGTCAAAGTCGAGAGAGTCCTATGCAAGTGAAATTAGATATAAAATAGATAAACTATTCAGGAGATGCGAAACATACCATCACGCTCTCAACAAAAGCCTGATCATACAGCCCTGTTGCACTGTCCATCGTTTCGAGCCAATGAACAACGGATTCGGGATAAGGTTCTGGTGCGTCTTCCGGTTTGCTTTCTTTACCCGCGAGCATGTAACCGCGAGTAGAGAAGTGATCTTGTTTACTCAGCTCCGCCCAAGCCTTCTGGAAGACGAGACCTCGTTTGATGGGGTCAGGGTCATTCATACCTTCAAAGAGGCGTCTGAAGGGATCGAAAATTAAGCCGAGCCAGTGGTCCGGTTGCTCTTTTGCGTAAGGGTCGGGGACTGTACCACCACGCAACTCGGAGACACGAAAGTAGTCGACACGTGCCGCAGCGATTTGCGATGTTGCGGGGGGCTGTAAGTTGTAGTAGAGAAGGTTGTTGGGATGATGGAATGTATAGGGAATGAGCAGGTCTCTAATATTGATACGGTCGAAGAGGTCGAAAACACGCTTCATGAAGGGGATGTCAGGATAGCGCATCGCCCCGATATCGTAGTAATCATAACGCTCGGGAGTGTTACGAGGTGCATCATATCCTACATCTTCGTCGTTGAATCGATGGGTCAGTATACGTCCACCGATACGATCACTGGCTTCGAGTATCTCGTACTTGAGACCAAGATCCTGCAGGATCATGGCGGCGTAGAGGCCTGCAGCACCTGCACCGATGATACAGATTGGGTCATCATCAACTTTAAGTGCGGAGGCTGGTGCATCACTGGGGTAAGGTGGTGCATCACTAGGGTGGGCTGGTGCGCCGTGTATGACAGTAGAGATTAGTTTGAAGATGGTCTGGTCGACGACAGCACGCGCGGCGAGATCACGGTAAGAGGCGTGGTGTGTAGCGAAACGTTTGCGAAGCAAAGAATGCGTGTCTTGTACAAACTCTGGCGAGAACTCCATTGGTACAACGTTCAATAAAATCTAATACGATGGCGATGTTCGATGAATGTGAAGATGATATGAAGGCAGAGAGGAACACTTACCAGAGAGGGGTCTACTGTGCCAAGTATGTGACACTATTGTACATGACGGATCGTGTTATAAAGATTGTGATTGGCACGACCAGGACGCGCATGTTCATGTCATGATGATTAAGTCGAGAAAGGTACTCATCGTAAATAGAACTCGACATGTGGGTTCCGGAACTTGGACAGTCATGAGGCTGATAGATTCAGACAGAACTGTCAAAGTTCAAAGCTCGTCGAACACGATGAATGGAATGCATGCATGACATTGACACGACTGAACATTATCAGTGTAGATCTATGAACATCATGAATGGTCACCCGCAGGGCGACGTAACTTGCTAGCGACTATGCATATGCTCGGAGTTATTCAACTGAGTTTGTCGGAATTGGAAGGTCGAAGTGTTGATGAATAAGTAGACGAGGCCTACGAATAAGATGGCACCGTTTCTCCATCCATGTTATGCGGAGATATTTCCTAGATACCGGTATTTGGATCGACTGTCATCCAAAAAGTATATAGTCAGCAACGGAGACTAGATATTTCCGGAAAGAAGCTTCATAAACACAGTTCAAGCCAATCGATCGTGAATCTTGTTACCGTTCCCTGGGGTAAGCCCGTTAAGCATGGACGGGGTGGAGCTATCAGCTTATCACAATGGTCGAGGTCTAACATGATTCCTGAAAGACTGCACTAAATCCTTTGGGTGGGTCTGGATTGGAAGCCTGAGGCCTCTGAGGATCAAATCCTTGTAGTCTCGACTCGATGATCATTCAAGTTGACGGACATCTGTAAGCACTTTCCAGATTAGGACTACTCGTAGACCCGCGCACAACTGAATGAAACTTATGACTCGGGTCCACAACGAACGGTCATCAATGTGAATACATCAAGGTTTGAACACTAGTATTCATAATCTTTCGATGTTTAAAATACAAGTCCATCAATTGCAACGGTGGAGACTACAAGTACAAGCGTTTATGTTTCACAACGAACCTCAACGGTACTATGAACTTGAAAGCGATCTCAAATACAATTACCCTTTGCTAATGCAGCCAACTGAAGCAGCAGCTTCTCACTCTCCTCGTCCGGCACGCCCCAACGCGCAATCAACTCCCGGCGTTTCTCCGGTCGATGAATCAGAGCGTTGTAAACGGCCCTCCAGGCAGAGTTAACGGCCCCGAGAATCCAACCATGGTGCACCGACGTGGCCTCACCCGCGATATGGAGTCGACCATTGGCAGCGGGAGCTTTGAGACTCGCGAAAAGGCTCTTGTGGTCAAAGGCACGACCGAACTGACCGGGACCAAAGTGCGCGAAAGCTCCACGAGTGTACTGGTCGTTGTACCATGCATGCGTGTAATGATCGAGAACGTCGCCAAATTTCTCTCGGGGAATCCCATGCAGTCTCTCGAGGTCGGTGAGAGCGATTTCGAGGAGATCCTTGTCGGCGACGGTTCCTTCACCTTGTGCGAGAGAGCCGAAACGCATCGCATCCTGACCCCAAGCATAGCTGGCGATCAGGACACCGGGGGCAGAGGGACAGTCCAGACCATAAGACGGGTAGACGCAGGTTCGGATGGGGACGTCAGTAGAGGATTGCCCTCCTCGAATGGTCTTATCCTTCCCCATCACGGCCGGGTCCTCCCACCATCGTTTCTCGAACTTGATTCCGATCTTTGTGGACGCATCGTAAGTCAGGGTACGGACGGCTTCCCTTTGGCTATAGGACAATCCCGAGTTGTCGGTGTCGATTGTTTGGAGACAGCCGAGAGAGACGGTGGAGATGACGTGCGCGTATTCTCGAACGCGTACGGTGCCGTCGTCCTTGCGAATTGTGACTTTCATGCGCGAGTCTTCCATTTGCTCTATCTTGACGACTGGTCGCTTGGTTTCGGGTTTCTTCTTGAGCTTCTTCGCCATCTCACGTACGATGTGGTCGGTACCTCCGTCGATGCAGTACCAGTCCACTGGCTTCTTATTAGAGGACTGGTTCCGAGGCGGAGGGGCAGAGTTTGTGGAAGGGAATGGCCAATCAAAGTCGAGGGCATGCTATATGAGAAGTCAGATATAAGAAAGGCCCCGACGACGAGGATAGATGAAACATACCATGACGTTCTGTACGAATCCATGATCATACAACCCAGTTCCATTATCCATCGTCTCAAGCCAATGCACAACGGGCTCGGGGTACGGATCCGGAGCATCCTTGGGCTTTCCCTCTTTACCCGCAAGCATATAGCCACGAGTGGAGAAATGATCTTGTTTAGTCAACTCCTTCCATGCCTTTTGGAACGCGATCCATCGGTCGATAGAGTTATCAGTGTTCATGTCGGCAAAGAGACGTTTGAATGGGTCATAGGTCAACCCAACCCAGTGATCTGCTTGTTGCTGAGCGTAAAAGTCAGGGACTGTGCCGCCGTTTGAGGCGGAGATGTGAAAGTAGTCGACGCTTGCGGTGGCTATCTGTGTCGTTGCGGGGGGACGAAGGTTGTAGTAGAGGAGATTGTTGTCGTTGTGGAATGTATAGGGGATGAGCAGGTTCTTGATATTGATATGCTCGAAGAGGTCGAACATGCGCTTCATGAAGGGAATGTCGGGAAACCGCATCGCTCCGACGTCGAAGTAATCATAACGCTCGGGCGTGTTGCGGGGAGCATCGTATCCTACGTCTCCATTGAATCGATGAGTGAAGACTCGACCTCCGACGCGTTCACTAGCCTCAAGTATTTCGTACTCAATGCCAAGGTCCTGCAGAATCATTGCAGCGTAAAGACCTGCTGCGCCCGCACCGACGATACAGATAGGATCATCGTCACGAGCAGATGCCTGCAAATGAGCGGAAACGGAAATGGGAGGGATAGGTGTGGTATCGGGACTTAATTTAAGGATGGTATGATCAAGGAAGGCACGGGCTGCAAGATCGCTGTAGGATGCCTCGTGATTTTTGAAAGACTTGCAGAGCAAGCTTTCAGTATCGGTCACGAAATCGTCAGAGACTCGAAGCGACATGACTACGTTACGGATCTAATGGATGGTCAGTGGGTAGGATGATTGAAAGGTAGGGGAGGACGTACCGAAGAGCGTATCGAAATACTTACCTTGTAACGAGGGTTTATAACTGGTGCGGGGAATAGCCCCAGGTCCTAATGGAGATAGAGTCGTCCATTCTAGACGTCGGTGGACATGACAAGAGAGTTGGGCCATGGACACAAGTATACTGTATGAATTTCCTTTATGAAATGCCAAGTCGGAGAAGTATAGCTGAGGTCACAATGGCTTCTGTGTGCGGGGTGAGATCGCGTCATTGAGTGCGCCAAGAAGCTCATTGGACATGATGCATGATGGATGAAACAGAACAATGTAATTGGGGTTATTCATCCTGGACATACTTGTAATGAGTTGACAATGTGCCATCGAATATTGGTCAGGGTGGTCGAGAAGTCTCCACAAATGCGTCAAGTGTGTCATCGGCTAGGTGAGCTCATTGTCAATTGTATCTTGGACTCTTGAAGACGCTATAACTCCAAGAACCGTAAGGATTGAGAAACTGAAATTGCATCGGGTGTTGTTTGACACCGAATACACTTTCTCTAGGCCTTAGGAATCAACGTATAAGCCTCAGCTGAGGATTAGGTTTTGTCGGATCCATGCGCCTTCTACCAAGTCTGTTGCGCTTGGCTGTCACTGTAGACGATCGTAATAAGTATAAATTCCATGCGAAGGCCCGGAACTAGATTGCTCACCGTCGACGATTTATTGACTCGCCAGTATCCCAGAATAGTCTTTGGTACTTACAGCCCTCATTCCGATGGCTACCCGGGTCGAACTGTGACAAGGTCAGTTCCAAGGTGCCAGGTGAAAGTAACTCCGTTTGGAACTGAAGGTCGGAGAGTCCGAATCTTCAGTGTCACGCCCCGCGTACTGTCGGTCATTGTCAGTGTCACATTGGTGGGGTAGGTTAACACTGTCTATCGCCATGCCATATCACATAGATGATAGAATGAACCTGCATTCAAATTGATTCTTGGCAGTATCGTTAAACCCACAGCTAGTGATGGTGCGTGAAGAAGGTGGTCGAGCCTCACCATTCCGGGTCATTCGAAGAGAGTACAACACCGCCAAATATTTTGCAAGGTTTTAAAGTTAGGTCGGAGCTCAGAATTGCAATGTCACTCTTGAAGTTGAATAGAGAATAGATCGGCGAATACTTAGCGAGTCGGCAAAGTCAAATGTAGGAAGCGCTTTGGGAGGAGAAAGAGTATTTGAGCGCCTGATGTAGGTGACGGACGCCTTCACGTGGAGGATTGAAATCGATAGGATGTCGATATTGGCAAGCAAAGGTCGCAGAACTCTTTCCTCTGTACTTTTACATCCACATCCCTCTTTTTCTCTTCTTTTCTCTTTACCATCCAGATCCTTTTCGTCCTCCCCACCCACTCTAGGACAGCGCAAAAAGAGAATGCCGCCCAAGAAGGCTGCCGCACCCGAGAAAAAGACTCTTTTGGGTCGTCCGTCGAACAATTTGAAGATCGGCATCGTAGGTTTGTTCTGCTGTCAGTTTTCCAAAAAGTCTGACCTCACTCTGCTCGCATTCTAGGTGTTCCCAATGTCGGAAAATCCTCCTTCTTCAATGTCCTGTCCAAGACGGGTATGCAACTCTTTTCAGCTGGAAAATAAAGTTTTAGTCCTCTGAGGATTTTTTTCGCGTCGTAGATATGGCTATAGCGCGTAACTACCCATACGCTACCATCGATCCTGAGGTGAGGGTGTTTTTGTTTCCGTATATTTCTTCTAAGCTTATATCGTCATCAACTAGGAAGCCCGTATCCCCGTCCCAGACGACCGTTTCGACTGGCTTTGCGAAACCTACAAACCCACCAATAGAATCCCTGCCTTCCTTACTTGCATCGATATCGCTGGTCTTACCGCTGGTGCTTCCACCGGTGCCGGTCTGGGTAATGCCTTCTTGTCACACGTTCGTGCTGTCGATGGTATTTTCCAGGTCATCCGAGCGTTTGATGATGCAGAAGTCATCCACGTCGAGGGTGATGTTAACCCGACGAGGGATATGGAGATCATCCAGACCGAGTTGAGGTTGAAGGACATCGAGTGGGTTGAGAAACACTTGGATGGCTTGAAGAAGACCGGAAGGAGTCTTGGTAGCTCGAGTTTGGCGGACAAGGCCAGGAAGGAAGAGATTGTTCGTAATGTTTCTCTGTCTCTACTTTCGTGTTCTGAACTAAACGTGCTGTGATAGGCTACCGTCGAGAAGGTCCTGAAGACCATCAAGGACGACCAGAAGGACGTTCGTAAGGCAGAGTGGACTAACAAAGAGGTAAGCAACGAGTTCTCGTACTGGCCCTATTGCATCGTGTTCTGCTTCACTCCGTTGCCTTATTTTATATGATGATAAAGAGCACACTGCTCGATAACCCAGCTCGTTGAAGAGGGAGTAACGCCCCAACATTCTCGTGAAATCATTGTTTATTCTGACTTTTTCGTTTCTCCGTTTTCTTTTGTTATTGTCCATTCACACGATCACAAACTGACTTCAATCTCTTCCTTTACTAGGTGAATACAAATCTTATGCGATATCCGTTTGCGAGGGCCGCTCAGTCGGTTTCTCGTTTCTTCGACTTTGTCGTTAGTGTGATGATAAAGAGCAAGTTGCTCGATTAACCCAGCTCGTCGAGGCGGGAGTAACGCCCCAATATGCCTATGAGATATTTTCTTTTTCTGACTTTTCAACAACATTTTCCTCATTGTTACAATTTGACTTCCCGAGCGGAAATGTCAATATGATGACTAATCTCTGTAAAACCTCTAGATCGATGTTGTCAACGGCCTTCAACTGCTTACCGCCAAGTCTGTCACTTATCTCGTCAACTTGAGCGAGAAGGATTATGTTCGCAAGAAGAACAAATGGTATGTCTGTTTTTGTTTATTCCATCTGCATGCAACTCATTGTTTCGGCAGGCTACCGAAGATCAAGGCTTGGATTGATGAACACAACCCTGGTGACCCGCTCATTCCATTCTCCGTCGCTCTTGAAGAACGTCTCGTCAACATGACCGATGAGGAGAGGAAGGAAGAGGAGACCAAGATTGGCGCCGTTAGTGCGTTGCCAAAGATTACCAAGGCTGGTTATGATAGTCTCGAGGTACGTCCAAGTTTTTTGTGCTTGCTGTTATATTTTTGAAGGACGGGGTGCTGATGGGGTTTTTTGATTAGCTCATTCGCTACTTCACTTGTGGTCCCGTTGAAGTTCGTGCGTGGACGATCAGGAAGGGTACGAAGGCCCCTCAAGCTGCTGGTGTCATCCAGTACGTCGTTTTTCGTTCCTTATCCTTGTAGGAAAACGAAAACTAACCGTTCTCTGTTATTAGCTCCGACTTTGAGAACAAGTTTGTGTGTGGTGAAATCATGAGTTATGAGGATCTTCGTGAATATGGGAGTGAAGCTGCCGTCAAGGCTGCTGGTAAACTCAGGCAACAGGGGAAGCCTTATGAAAGTGAGTGTTGTTGTCTTACCCTCTTTGTTCGTTTCTATGTGATATGTGACTTACTGATATATGATTGTGTAGTGGTCGATGGGGATATTGCGTACTGGAAGGCTGGTGCATGAGATTAGTACGCGAAGGTTTTATAGTGGAATTGTACTAGTGCAGAATCATCATTCGAATTGTGGTTAACGTTATTTTCTCCTTGGGGGGATGAATATGATATCTATACATCTAAAGCAAAGACACGTACCGAAAAAGGCAAGCGGGTGATTATGTCACTAAAGTTATTAGGTCATCACCCTATTTGGTAGGGATGGCTGTCTTGCGCGAAGCGCGGCCCGGAGGGCAGGTGGTGATGCAGACGGGCGCTCCTAAGTAAGTTGCAAAATAAAGTAAAAGACAGCATAAACTTAGGCTGTAGAGATGTCATTGTAGTAACAAAGGGGGAGATTTGAAACTCCATATCTACCATAACTGTGAGATCTCAGGTGTATTCTACTGCATGGATGATTTTTTTAAAAGCAAAATTACAGGATAGAAATAAGTAGTATATTAACTCAATAAACTTGATTATTACCTAAGGATCTAACCTCTCAACAAGCATGGGCAAAGGGAGAGTGATGGAACCAATATTTTTGGCCCAAGTGTACATATATATATGAGCTAATCTGTCAAAATATGATATCCATTAGGATTTCTCATACTTTGAAAATAGATAATTTAATTAGTACAAATATAGTATACAAAGGCATACCGTGCCCTACTCAGAATAAATAATTTATTTCCAGAGGGCCGAAGGCCCTCTATGAATTATTTTCAGCAAGTGTCAGCTTGCCGTAGGTTGCGTTTGAGCTACATATGACCGTGGTGACCACGGGCGTTATATTCTAGTTCATATAAGAGGAACCTGAGGAGAGATTTGATCTTCCGTTTGTTGGCCCAATAAAGATGAGAATGATGTTTTGGCAAGGGTTCTGCGAGTCGGACCGTCAATTTGTATCTCTCTCGGAAGAGACTTTATGGTCTATTGACAAGGTCCTTCGAACCCTATTACTGTACTTTTTATTGTGACTCGGACTTATATAACATCACACAATCGTGATAGATATAGATACATGTTGGGTATTGATGGAGTAAGTTGATAGTTAAATAATCAACCTGTCTGAGTTCATCATTATATCCGTCGGTTGGGGTGATGGTCAAGATAGTCGTACGTATCGCTGCTTTTGAGTTATGGACCAAGATATGTGAGAGTTTTATGGTCATTGAGAGGAGAGTATGCGAGCCTGCCATATGAGATTCGACCGCCGATGCTTGTCGTATAAATCGAAAGATAGGTATCAGCACTAGACTTCCCAATCAAAGGGCAAATGATATAGTTCAACTTCCCGTTCAAACCTGGAATACATAGACTTATGGTATTAGCAATTTCCGACCAAGTGGAAAGTAAAATAATATATTAAGAGAATACAGACAGCGAAAGCACAAAGAAAAAAGCACCTCAAAAATCACACTCCGATATCTTCTAATCTACTAATTTGCCTAGGCAAGAACATGATTAGATTGGGGTCGTTTAGTATCACTTGATTCGACACTCACTTATCTCTTACAGCCTCTTGCCATCTCTGCAACTTGGCAATCTCATGAACCTGGAAACCGAATATTCGTGGACGATACCTCTCCGCCTTGAGCGCAACAGAAGCGGTACTAAATTCCTCTCCCATATTATCCGTAGGCAATTCCGGTTCTTCTCTCACCCGCCTTGTCCTCTTCTGCACGTCGTTATCGCCACCGTTGCCTCTCATCGTCAGGCCAAGGTCAACAGAGCCGTTCTTGGGTGGAATGAGAGTGGGATATACGAGGAAGAGAAGATGGGGGAAGGAAGTGCCAAAGTAGGCTCCGTCGATCGAGCCGTGTCGGGAGGATTTCGGTGAATAGATGTCTTCGCATCGACCGCAGTAGAGCTTGACGGATTTTTCGTAGGGAATGTCGGAGAGGCCGACGGGGAGGAGAGGTTGGGATTGGCAGAGGACACGGGGACATCTGCCGAAATCCGCTCGCTTGTATTTCTCAAGCTAAGGGAGTATGAAATACAAAGAGGGGGTTAGAAGAAGAGCGAGGACGGACCATCTTTGCTAGCCCTCTAGCAGTTACGATCCAACGAGCGTGGATAAGACCGTAGAGGTGGCGACACTGAACATCCAACGCGCCTCGCATCTCATCTGGGATATCTTCGTCGACTAACCCATAAATCAGACTCTGTCAATGGGATGACCGAATACGATACAGACCGATGTTGTCCGTGATGGAATCGAGGGCTTGGGCATAGTGTGTTACTTCTGTGTTGAGGCCGGTGAGGTTGAAACGATCGAGGATGTATTCTTCTTCGACCTCGCAGAAGTATTCGTTCCCTTTTGACGAGAGGAACCAAGCGATCCACTAGCAATTTGGTAAAGGAGTTTAGCAAGTGAGTGTGGCGTAAAGAGTCGAATGTGAATGTACCGAGCTGTATGAGGGTGAGTGCGCCTGGCAGTACGAGGAGGAAAGGAGACCTACTTTGTGTAGTCCGAGTCGGAGCCAGACGAGATGTCCTCCACTGCACGACGCAACATTGTCAGAGATGGGGGTGTAATTGTAAGAAAGAGATGGGAACTAACTCGCTTTAAACGGGGATTTGTTGTGATTTGGGCGGGATGACAGTCGGCGGTAGACCAGGGCTCACGCTCGCCCATCTCCAATCTCGCCCGGCGCTAAACATATTGGCCACTGTCCACCACGGTTAATGCTAAAGCACTCATTCTCGTCTGCCAGCTAGCAGGTCTAATGGGCGGCGACATCTCTCTGGAAATGCCATCTGATCTGCGGAGAGACTTCTCAACGCCAAACTTGCACCCAGACTTGCTCTCTCAACGCGGTCGTGGCGGAATAACAAAACTCACAGTCGACATTCCTTCGTCTTACAGGCCACCTCCGGAAAATATAACCACTCGCTATCCGTCTCGGTGGCGGACACCCGAGTTCTACTTCTATTATGTCGCCTTTGCGGCCGTCGTCCCCTTCATGATCTACATTCCCATACGCTTAAGCTATAGTACGTCGTGATATTACTCGGCTCTGATTGGTTTCTCAACTCTCATTTCAGCCACACACCCCAACTACCTACGTTATCAGCATAGGTTGTCCCCAGGCTGGTTGTTTGGTCAAAAAGTCGTGAGTTCTGCACACTAGTCCAAGACGGCCTCTCATATTCACTCGGCATGGCTAGGATAATAGTGACCACCAGTATCGGACGTTTAGGGATAATGTGCCTGTCCTCTTCGCCCTTCTAGCTGTATTTCTCTCGCTAAAGCAGCTCTATATTCGTGTGATTGCCCCACGATTGGCCATACGCTCTGAAGCAAATCTCCACCTCGTACCCTTCATCATTTCTTTCGGTATCTTAATGCTACTGGGTCTACACGGTTCGAGTGCTCCCAAAGTGCTTGCCGTCTTCTTTCTAAACTACGCAATTGCCAAGTACACGGCTGCCTCCAAATTCAGTCCTCTCGCAACCTGGATATTCAACGTTGCCGTCTTGTTTGCTGCAGATAAATATGCTGGGTTTCCCTACGCTAGTCTTCATCCGTCGCTCAATTACCTGGTATGTATTTCCTGTCGAGTTGGATCTAATTATCCTCATAATTCCAGCATCCTGTCTATTTCATGGTAGGATACTCTTGACGGGTTCTACCGCTGGCACGTCGGCTTCAATATCACGATGCTGAGGCTTATCTCGTTTAATATGGATTACCATTGGGCTTGTCGGCGAATTGGTCAAACTGATGTATGTCGAATCCAACGTTATTTATTTTTACTGTTTCTTAGCAGATCGCTACATTCTTTAGAATGGCCGTGAGCTGGAATATAAAGAGCGAACAAGGACGTTTCATTCTTTGGAGATCTACAACATCTTGAACTACCTGGCCTATGTACTCTACTCCCCGTTGTACATCGGTGGCCCCATCATGTCATTCAATGATTTCCTTTGGCAGGTCCGTATTATTTCTCCTTTCGACAAATTCGCACTCACACTCTACCAATGTAGCTTCGTAGACCTCTAAATATCCCCCTCCGCACCACTCTCGCATACCTCTTCCGCTTTGCCGTTTGCATACTGACAATGGAGTTCATCCTCCATTTCATGTATGTCGTCGCGATCAAGGACACGAAAGCATGGCAGGGCGATAATGCAGCGGAATTGAGCATGATTGGTCTCTGGAACCTGATCATAATCTGGCTTAAGGTGATCTAAGCTGTTTGCTTCGTATATGCACGTTCTAACTGAATGCTTCCTCTGTAGCTCTTGGTCCCTTGGCGATTTTTCCGTCTATGGGCTCTCCTAGACGGGATCGATCCACCCGAAAATATGGTCCGATGCGTGCTTAATAATTACTCTGCACAGGGATTCTGGAGGGCCTGGCATAGGAGCTATAACCTTTGGATCGTTCGGTAAGATATTTTGATGCACAGAGCCTACTACATATATTGAATTCTTATAGATATATTTACATCCCCCTCGGAGGTACAAAGAACGTGGTCTTTACTACGATCCTCGTCTTTACCTTTGTTGCGTTGTGGCACGACTTGTCGTTCCGTCTCCTCGCCTGGGGATGGCTCGTCAGTCTCTTCATCATACCAGAAATCCTCGCGAGTTATATCCTACCAGCTTCTAAAGTACGTACCGGTCGTAATAGTTTCACTCGGACCAAGAAGTTGACCATGTTTTTTGCAGTTTGATAGTCGATGGTGGTACCGACATGCTTGTGCAGTCGGGGCTGTGTTTAATATGATGATGATGATGGGTGCTAATCTTGTTGGGTTTGTACTCGGGACGGAAGGTGTCTCGTATATGCTTGGACAGATATTTTCATCGTGGGAAGGTGAGTAAACCCCTCACACGTTTCTATCGTTTTTGTCATTAGCTGCCTTTGCTGATACAAGTCGTGATGGTTAGGTATTCGGTTTATCGTCTTTTCGTGCGTCTGCCTGTTTATAGGTTCACAGGTGATGTTCGAGTACAGGTATGTGTGCTTTATATGGAACCTTCTTGTGATATATGAGGATACATACTCATGCTTCTCTGTTCCGTCAAGGGCGGAAGAAATTCGCAAGGGGGTCGTGAGACGATGTTGATCGTTCTCGGTATTTCGTTATGTACGTACTTTGGGGACTTTGGTAATGTTTTACATACCCTGCTGGTGGACGATCATATAGACTTTCATTTAATTTTGAGCGTGGTGTGATAAAGTATTAGGAAAGCGTCTTTGAACTCCTGCCGCCATAGGCTTCTGAAGCTCGCAGGTTGGACTCTTGCTTTGTCTTCCCCTCGACGCCCCCTCACCGCCACCTTGTTCGTTCAAGACTAAGCTGTATCTTGCATCCTCTTAGCTGTACTGCAGCGATTGTGTCTTCATTGAGGGGGTATCTTAGCGCTCTCATAGCCCTCAAGATTTTGGATGATACTCACATACGAAGAACGACCTCCGGAGTCCGTCAAATCTGTCGCTCTCAAGGAACGTGTCGTCAACATGACTGGTGAGGGTACGAAGGCTCCTCAGGCTGGTGTCATGTGGTACGTCTATGTCATATTCTGTTTTCGAGGAGCGTGAAACTAATAAATACATCTTTCTTGGCTCTGGCTTTGAGAACAAATTTGTTTGTGGTGAAATTATGAGCTATGGGGATCTTTGCGAGTATGAGAATGAAAGTAAGACAGCCAAGGGATTCAAGGCAATTGGGAAACTCAGACGGTACTGCAATTGCAGAGTAACCTGTATGAAATTGAGTGCCATGTCACCTTTGCTCGGGTATGTGTGGCTTACCAATGTATGATCATGCATTACTTGATGACGATATTGACTGTAAAGCTGCTGCATAGTGCCTGCTGAGGAAATCTAGGTGGATTGTTTCTTGATAGGGTGAAATGGTTTGGTGAAATGGTTTTCCACAGTTTGAACAGTGTTCTGCTCCTGTATTGATTCAAGTTTAAATTAGATATATGTGCACAATAACATCATTGTATACTAGCCTTGTAAAATTCTGATAACTTGAGACATTGCTCTTTGACCCTTGGAGCAGTATTCAATGACTCTCTTGACTACAGTTGGCATCCTACTATGCAATGTGTGAAAATATTTACCCTGTGTTGGATACATCTACATATGAATTGAGATTATATCTTAGTTAGTTGTCAGATATATATCAAAGAAAATTTTACTTACATTTTGACAAATTACTCCAAATCCATCTATATCATCAGTTTTTTCTACATATAAATTCTTATGATATCTGTCAATGAGAATTTTTACATGACCAGAGTTACTGATCATTATTGCCACCTATATATTAGATGTAAATAGAGGATCTGCCTATTGAGAGACTAACTCCTACCATATTATGATATATATAATCAATATTATATTTTTGGAGATATTCTATTCCAGCTGCTATCTCTTTAAGCTATCACAGTTTAAATAAGGGTGCATTCAGAATTACAGATTCAATAGGAAAAAGGAAAAAGAACACTTACCCAAAGAAGCTTTGGAATAGGCTTGTGCATTTTTCTCAGATTTTTGGCATAATCAATAAGTAGAGTCTTTGAAAAAGTTACTTCAGTAAAATTGGATACAATATATTAGAATTACTTTACCTCATCTCTTTGAGAGAATATAACATTTGGATGTTCAAATATTACCATATTCTTAGAAGAATGAGGTTTCTGAAGTATATATCTACAAGTACATTCTGTTGAGAAAGTCATATCTTTACTGTATGATAGTAGAGGTGGCTCTGTGATTTGTTGAATAATGCCAAGCCCTAGCCCTATTGGAGCAATGAAATTATCAGGAACCAGGTAATTCCAGTTTCTTATAATTGTCTGTTGAATATTTACAGAGACTGGCCTTCTGAGAGCCTGATTACATATTATAGTTAGGACTGCATTGTATATCAGAATATAGACTTACATTTTGTATTGATTTCTTGAAAGTATCTGCTAGGTCATAGTTGAGTATAACTGTTAGGACCACAGAAGCCTCAACATCTAATAATTGTGATAGTTTCCACTGCTGCTGGTTAATACTTGTATATGGATCATACTCTAATGTATGAGAAATCCATAGATTTCTGCTAATAAGCTGATATTGGTCTTTATCAAGAAAGAGTATTGAGGGATTTATTGTTGGAGATAATAGTTTATTCTCAATCTTTCATATAAAAATTATTAATTGACCATAGTATGAAGAGAAAGAAATCTAAAATACCTTGTCCAAGTTCAGTCTCTCAGATTTAACAAAAGCTTCATTAAAGCTTGGACTGATGAGATTCTCAAAAGTGAGAGATGACTGAGTTGAAAACTTCATCAACCTTTCTGTTAAATGATCTATGAATATATCTCCTAGAGAAAGATGCTCAAAGCAGTGAAACATCTCATATGTAAAAGATGGCTTTGAGAATATTGGCTGTAAATTCTTGAAAACAATCTCTTTGTCAATTGAAGATATGTATCTCATTATTTTAGAGATATGTATAGGTGATGATGACTGATCCACTGAAAGATATAGTTTACAACCCTTTGGTATCATGCGAAACAATTTTATCATTTGTGGATGAATAATAGAGAGGTCTAAGCCAATAATAGTCAAGCGATGTAAGTCTTTGACTGCTAAACAAGCAGACCAGGGGAAAGAAAAGGTATGTGGTAAACTAAGACAATCCACAGTAATATTCTTGACTAATCTTGTATGGCCTGTGTTTAAATGCCAAAGAGTCTGCAGGAGTCTAGAAGGTTGATGCTTTGAAGCAACAAGTACAGATCTGTATAGAGCTGGTTGGAATATTTTGTTCTAATGATGACAGACTAGTGTACATGAAAACAATGTTGCCTGCCAGGTTAAGGCATCATGAACATCATAATCATGAGTATGAAGCCAATCTGTGGATATTTCTCTATTTCTCTGTAAATCCAAGGTATCAGCAATCAGATGCATATGTTCTGGGGATAGCTTTCGAATCTCATCTGCAGCAGTGTCAATGGTAGCTGGTTTATTAGCTGTAAGGCAAGTTAAGAAATCTGCAAATCTTCTGCAAACATTATGAACATGAGCATAATACCCTCTATTTCTCTGTGAATTCAGGGTATTGTCAATCAGATGCATATCATGATCTTCTAGGGAGAGTTGCCAGATCTCATCTGCAGAACGGTCAATGGTAAATAGTTTCCGATGTAGAAGATCAGTAAGATATAGGCCATAGTCCTTCTGTGGGGTAGTAAGATGTTTCATAGATGTAGGGCAATCTCAGGAGTGTGAAGAAGTTGCAAGTGGGTAAATAGTGTGGGTGAGGAGACAATATGTGGTCTATATATATGCTGCATACTCATATCCTTGTGCATCAGTGCCTTGCAGCCAAGTAAAGATATAAATAGATCACAGGCTGAAAGATTCCTACATAAATTGAAAATTTACAAATGATAGTAATCAACTACAGCAGGTTATCATTAGAACAAGTGGAGCCTAACAGTTGTATCAATCAAAGTCAGTGGCAAAAGAGCACTAGCATTGCATAGTAGCTACATTAGTAATTGTCAAAACCAACCCAGTCAGATATGAAAGTAAAATATAACATATCCAGAATAACAATATTCTCATTGGTTCATACTATTAGCACCAGTTGCAGCATGAAAGAAGGTCATTCATGTATTAGACAATACCCAGAGCAATACAAATTCTCAGAATAGACAACAGATACATGGAAGCAGAGGGCATTACACAGAGGCAATGCCCTTATAATTGTTGTAATTGGTGTGAGGTATGTGTAATAGTATGATGGCCTGAAGCAGGCAGTTCATGCGATGCAGGGTCTATGAGGGATCTGGAGTCGATACTGTGTCCCCTCCGGTGCTGGTACTATACCAGAAGCGATGTCATGAATTATGATCACCACCCTGGATGTCATCAGAGAGAATCTGGGGTGGAGACGTCTGCAAGAGGAACAGAGCGATTCGTTCAGCCAGACCACAATCTTCCGCAGATCCCATAGTTTGGCTAGGAAGTTTCATAAGCTCCAACCTGCGAGCGTTCATCTGTCAATATCGTGCGAGTCCTTAGCGGCGGTCTGGGGCTCCTTTGTGCAACTACAGACCGCACAAGGAGGGGCCTGCGACAGAAAGACCCCTGGGTTGTAACAGGCAAAAACGATCCCGAACGGTAGAGTTCTGCGCGAAAACCCGCCTGAAGTATTCTTCGTGTTCGGGTAGAAAACGCGTGACAGACGTACGTATTTCAAGTTCCCTCCTTTACGAAGACCTGAGAGAAGAGATATGTATTCGAAATTTCAATAGCTTCAAGAGTTGACTTGTTGAGCGAAGTGAAAGTGCGTGGCAATAGCGCGAGCGAGACTTCCATGTTGCACAATGTGGCTGTGTTGATCGAATACAATGTGATCGGCGGGGTCGAACGTCTTTCTGTGTCTTACTCACTACTTGCGGCCCTTCAATCAAGATCGTTTACGGTGCTCTATACGATCTTCCTATCCAACTATTGGCATATTCTCTGATCTTCTTGCTATTCTGTTAGGGTCCGGCGAGACAGACAACAAGCGGTCGCTGGACTCGTAATGGCTCTAGCTCTTAAGGAAGTAGTCGGTGTGGCATGTGTTGTTGATTCTTCATTGACTTTGGCGTCCGAATGGAATACTGTTCTCAAGGACTATATCGCGCCTCTACTACATCGTGTCATGGAGAATCATCATCCCCTACAAGTATGTCCGTGTCTCTTGTTTCTAGGTTTCGATCCTCACCCGAGACTGGTACTAGTTGCGCACGGCATTTGTCTGCTACGGCCCAGCGGGGAACAGGCCTCAACCTGTTCTGGAGACGCAATACTTCATGGATCCCAAACTGCTCATACAGCATCTGAAGGACGATCCTTCCAAGTACGGGATCGGACAGACCGGGAATGGTGGCGATAACGGTCTTGCTGCATTAGAAGCCCTAGTTGCGACGATAGAGGTATCTCTTATATACTCATATCGATGATTGCCAGTACTGAAATGTGAAAGTGAACAGCTGTTTGATATCTTGAAGGAATCTATGCAGGTAATGCCGAAATTGGATTTTATCTACAGCCATGAACAAGACTAAGCGGAGATAACAGTATGCTGTTTCGTATGTCATACATATTGCAGCATTTCCACCGGACTCAGCGGAGAGGCCTCTCTATAACTCGTCTTCCCGATTGGATACATTAACATGGGACAACCTGCCATCAGAGCTAAGAAAGGTACGCGTATGACGTCAAGTGGCACGTCAGCAATACCTAATATATTTACTCAGAGGGATATTCACTATACTAACATACTGCTGAGACGAATACCTAAACTCACACAGTTCTTTACTGCCGTGCGTTCGGGAATCTGTTTTCTACTACTACTAAGGTGATTGCGTGTCTAATTAGATATATTCTAGGCCGCCAATGGACCTACGCAACCAGCATGGTTTAATGTACGCGCACCGCACCAACTTCATATATGTGGCCTACCTGCCCGAAAAGGTGTGTTCAGTACATTTCGTTGTAAGGTCATGTCGATATTCAATTCAATTCTAGCAAACACGAAACGCGCAAATGAGACTCCAGCGGACCGTAGTCCTGAGGCGAAACGTGTACGGACCCAGCCCAATCAGCCTTCGCCCAAATCATCACCGGTGAAAGCCGAAACACCGAAAGTTGCGCCAGCAATACCTCCTCCCCAACCTGTCGCCGGTCCCTCGAGCACACCATCACAACCGCCATCTGTCGCATCGGGCTCTACCACCACGGTACCAACACCTGCGTCTGCAGTACCAACTCCGGCTGGTGCACCTGCCGGTATCTCAGGATCTAACATCAGTCAAATGTCTATCATGCAGCTCCTTGCCTTTGCTGATAAATTGGGCGCATTCGAGAATCAGATCAAGGTGAAGTTCGAGGATCTGAAAGCTCAAGTATCTTCTGGAAAACAGGTCGAACCTAGGCAGGTCGCGGAGTTACAGAATCAAGGCCAGCTGGCTCATAGGATGAGAGAGGAAATCGCTACTCATCTCAAGGAGAACCCGCAGAAAGCGGAACAAGTAAAACAGTTCCAGATGAAACGACTAGCAACTCAACAGCAACGGTTGATGCAATCAGGTCAACAGCCTACTCAAACGCGGGCACAACAGCAGGCCCAGAACCAGAACCAGGCTCAACAAACGTCTCAAGCTGCACAGGGTGCGAGTACGAGTACGAGTACGAATACGAGTACGAATACGAATACAAATACAAGCTTGGCGGCGACTCAGGCGGCTGTAGCCAGCGGCCCCTCTGCTCCCCAACCAAGTACCACAAACGAGGTAACTCCACCTGATCGGAATGTGTAATCGCACTGCTCACGAAAACTTTTTCCACAGACAGCGTCTCACCCAGCCTCACAAATGTCCCAACTTACTCCTGCAATGGCCGCCCAGTTCCAAAAACTGGAACAGCAGCGTAATCGGACCCCACATATGCCACCAGCTGCGATACCTTCAACTTCACCTTCGAAACCTGATATCCCTATGGATTCTTCTGCTCATCGATCTCCGTCAATTTGGGCGGGGACGCTCACGTGGAAGGACCCTTCACCTGCCGTGAATACCACCTATACAGCAAGTGCAGTGGTGCTTCCGAATCCCAAGAGTGGCCCGGAAGTGTATGTTTTCTCGTACCTCTACAACAAAATGCGGTCGCGTTAATGCTATGAGATAGGAGTGCGAATGGTTGGCCACCGTCGATACACTTGACGTTTGATGATGAGCCTGCCCCTCCGGCTTATGCAGTGGCGACTTGGAAGGAAAATTATAAGAATAGCCCGGTGTTCATGTTACCTATTTCCTCCGACCCACAACGCGAAGAGAAGTGGTATAGATTGTTATCCAAATATTTGAGCGAGAATAAAAAGGTGTGTTCATAATTTTGTTTTTCTCGCGATTAGTGCGTTGATTAGCGGCTTTAGACGGCGAGAGCCACTTGGACTAACCCGGATGGTATATCGAGCTCTTTACTCTTCATTTTCCCTTTCAAGGACGGACAATCCATCCTTGCATCGCTTTACTTCCCGCAGGGTGCCAACGATTTACCGAAGGGAACAGTAGCTGGGTTCAACCTGCATACGATACCTACTCGACTAGGGGTTATGTTGATGAAGCTTCCCAAAGAGACTCAGGAAGTCTTGTCTCGTTTGCCCCCTGACCAACGACAGCCGCAGCTCATCAACTTCTTGAAGGCAGCGGCAGGGACTGGGCCCGCGGCTCCTCAGCTGCAAGCGGCCATACAAGCTCAATTCCAAGCCCATAGACTGATGGCGCAACAACACGCACAAGCACAAGCACAAGCCCAGGCTCAAGGCCAGGTAACACCACAGATGCGTCAGATGTTACCTCCGGGTACGGCAGCAGCTTTGAACGCGATGAACATGAATCCTCAGCAACTCGCGCAGGGAGCGGTGACGAACCCGATGCAGGGACAACCCGTGAACGTGGGTGGTCCATCGGGCAATGTGATGTTCCCTAATGCCAATATTTTGCAGATGGGAGCGCATATGCAGAATCCTGGTGTGATGCATCAGAGAACGCCTAGTGGGGGAGGTGTTGCTGGTGGAAATATCAGTCCGGAGATGATGCAGTCGTTTATGCAGCGGAATACGGGAGCTACGGGTGGTATGTAGCTGGATTCATCGTCGTCCAGATTTTTTGTATCTATATTACCCGGATCATATGCATGTGTACAATAATTCCGTTCCGGAATGTTGACTATAGCTACAAAAATGACCGTGTTCCGTCGGGTCTCAGGTATGTATAATACAACAAGGGAGAGATAAATACTGAGACATAATTATACGAAGAAGAG
Source organism: Cerrena zonata (assembly GCA_038087015.1). Classification (NCBI taxonomy): domain Eukaryota; kingdom Fungi; phylum Basidiomycota; class Agaricomycetes; order Polyporales; family Cerrenaceae; genus Cerrena; species Cerrena zonata. Next base: position 54,939 of record JASBNA010000070.1, on the reverse strand, counting down.
GAGAGTGAGCGCGAACTTGAAATACTGATACTGCAAACCTAGCTCGAGACCTTCTTCACAAGGTATCGATCCCAACTTGGATATGAAAATGTCTCCGAGGTGGTCTTCACACCCTTCGGTGCGGAGAATGTGGAGGACGATGTTCTCTTGCCCTTACTCGGCTGCCCTGACTGTGTATGGTTTTTGGCGTATGCAAGAAGGTCGGTCATTGCAGGAATATCGACGGTGAGTGGGAGGCAACTAATAGCGAGTTTATAGTTGTCGGCGTCGGTACGAGGGAATGGTGGACCTTTCGGTTTTTGTTTCCCCGCTTTTCGTGGTGGTGTTGTATGGTCGACGAGGGGAACGCGAGAGGACGAGGAACCCGCGGAGGATGATGAACACGAGGGACCTATTCGGTTCGAAGACGATGGGGATGGTTGAGGATTACGGGGTGTTCGTCTGTTTTGGTTCTTGTCTATGGGGGGTTCGGGAGGTGTTAGAGCCGCTAGTTCAATCTGTGCTTCCCGATTGGAAGGTTGTAGTCTTAGAACAGCTCGTAGATCTAAGGGGAATAAGTATTCGTGTTAAATCCTATGAGAAGGTCGATATACCTTTGACAGCGTCGACTATTCGGCCTTGGTTTTTACGAGCCTGTGATCTTCGCCAGTGACCTTTAACACTTTTGTGTTGTGAAAGAGCGGTGTTACAGGAACTTTCGGCATCCATCCACCTACCGTGTTATATTTTGTCAACACCGTCGGGAAAAGAGTGAAAGTGATTCGTACTTGTGCAATTTCAGGTAAGCGGCAGCCATGTTCAATTGATAATGAGGCATCTCCGGTTCGATCATGTGGGCAGTCTTGTAATGATCAATAGCAAGTTCAAACTCCCCTCTCTTGTATGCCGCATTTCCCTAAATCACGTAGCTGCATGAGTCTCAAGTAGCGGGCGATAAGAACAGGAAGGGCATAGACCTGTTCTTTTTCTCGCTCAGCTTGGAAATACCGGTACTCCATCAATTGACCAATGGTCATGTCAAACTCTGGTATATGCGAATGCGAATGGTCTTCACATTCATCAGGGTCGACACTAACAAAGTCAAGATCAATGTCCCATATATCTTCCTCGTCTTCCGTTTCCCAGCCATAAACTCCGCTGCCTGGTTCAAAGTCACAACACAAAGGGTTTATAACAGATATAGTTATGTATGCTAGTCTGAACGTACCTCGACCATCCCATTCCCGTTGCTTTCCAGGTCGTACACCGCTCTCTTCCTCGTCTTCTCGCACTGTCTTCTCGCAAACTTCACTCAGGTGGTCAGTCGAACACCCACATTCGCACCATTTAGCTGTTAGCTTTTCCCTCAGTACCAATCCATATCCGCGTACATCAAATTCGCGAGCGACGCGCCAAAGTGTTTGGGAGATACGCTCATACCCCACTCGTATCTTCTGTCGCCATTCGGGATCCCAATCCCCACCGTGGACGCTCGTCTTAGAATATTTCGCTTCACAAGCTTCTTCGAGCGCGCGTGCTCCGTCACTTAGAGGTCCGAGGTGAGGTGGTTTGGAGAAAGCGGGTGCAGGCATGGCTTGAAGCGTGTCGAGGTGGGCTTGGAGGGCGTCATAGTGAGGTAGGAGTCGGAGGGAATGGAGACCACGTTTGCGGCATATTTGAACATTGTTAGAGAGGGCCTGGGAGTGGGATTGGGTATGCTTTAGGTGTAGAAGTTTAAGGGGACGTACGAAATGCCGTAAGGCGGTATAGGACCACAGAACGCTTTTGGTCGCGACTCGTTCTCCGGCCTGTCTCAAATCCATGCCGATGATAGAACGGAAGAAGTCCTTGATCTCGTCACAGTCTGCGTTAGCAGCAATCCATCCGGGACCACCGACGGTGATGCATCGCATGACAAAGGTCGGGAGATGGAGTAGAGCAACACAGTAGAGGTGGGTCGAGAAGAGACGAGCGATGTCTTGCTCGAATCGTATAAGGAGGACTTCAGCTATCGTTCGTTCGAGCTTAGATACTGCTGACATTGCTTGGGTGATGTTCCGGTCGACATGGAGGTTGGGCCTTCGGTGGTCTTTCGAATGCGTGCTGCTAGTCTTTTTGGCCGATCCTGGAGGTCGTTTCTTGGTATGCGAATATTTCGCGGGCATGTTGGAAGCTTTGAGGGTTGATCAAGCGTGAACAAAAGAGATGTTTCCGAGGGAAACACGATCCTCCGAGTACGACTAGGGTTGCAATCGGTATATAAGTGAAGCAGGCTGTTGTAAGTGACAGCGAGGGAAAGTCACAAGCAGAGCGTTGAGTGTGCAATATTTGAGGTAAGAGGTCTCGAGAATGTAGTATAGCCTGAGAAGGAGAGGTTATAGTCGTAGCAGTTCAAAGACGCTTCCATATCCTCACACTCCGTTAATGTCTTGAATGTCCATCACGTGCTGTTCGCATATACTGTCTATTACTGTGGTTGCACTATTATGGGTGATTGGGAGTTGCAACAATTTGAAGTATTTTCCATATATCTTAACTAGTACTCAATGGTTTGTTTTCGGAATTGTATGATTCCATCACCTAGGGTCTCTACTATCTTACACCAAGAGCAAAAAAATTCCGGTGGGGATTGGCAATGACGAGAGGGATGCCAAGTGAGTCAACCGAAGTGGACCAGGATCCCACAGCGGGGAGGGTTAACAATTTCACTTTTCCGTCTCACTTGCCCCTTATAAAAGTGACTTTTTCTCACTTGTTGTGGGGGTGGGCATTCCATGCGAAGAGATATTCTGCTGAATAAGCACACAGCCACCAACTTTCTGTGATTTGGGAGACTTCAGTTGTGTATGGTGTAAAGGCGACTCAATAAAATTAAATATGTATTTTTACTGTAGTATGAGCACTGTACATTGCGACAGAGTGCTTCTATATGAGTAAAGACTGTGTTTGAACATAGATTTTGAGAATAAAATCCTTTTGTCACACATGTCACGGGTATATAACATGTTGTGTTACTCTTTCCAAAGGGTACCCTTTTGGTGAAAAAAACTGGGCACATAGCACAAGAAACATGAAAATCTCTCACGGGATATTTACTAGTACTTCTTATGGAGTCTTGTATAGAAGGGATTTTTTTAATTTGAACATTTAGCTTTACTTCTGGTCAGTAAAATATGCTATACTTAATATTTCAGAAAATGCTTCTATACAAGACTCAAAAACATATATCTACATAACTCTGTCTCTCAAAGTTCTTCCCCTCTTCAGTGGAAGTTTGGGAAAACATCAAAACAAGGTACCCTTTTGATTTGAGGGAGGACAAACAAAGCCAAATAGATGGGCACTCACAGCTATTGCCCACCCCCACTTATTGTGTGGCAAGTGGAATTTTCCACGCGAATCCAAGTGCACTTGCCTTCACTTAGTCGATTGTAACGTTCGCATGCCTAATGGGGCAGTGGTGACATTACGAGCCGTTGAAGAACAGAGACAGGTGTAAAGATGTGTCTTATTCCAAATGGACTGGGGGAACAAGTAAGCAATGTGAGTTGTTTATATACAGGATAGCAGGTGCCTAGTGAGGATAAGTCAGAGACGAGTCAAGTAATAAGAGTCAGTTAGAGTACAACTAGGCAGGAGTCAAGGGATAAGATAAAACTAGTCAGATCATATATGGATAAGAAAGGAGGAAAGAATAAGTCAATGAGCCGAAGACCAGGACGATCAGCAATAGAATGAATCTGGAACCGGAGTGCTACATATGCCCTCCAGTTGTTGTGTAACACACTGGGCCGGAAACCAAATTCTAGGCTCAATAAAAAGGTAGAAAATCAGTTATAAAATGTAATGATTTTTAAGCAACTTTTCAGTCAAAAAAACAAAACAAAATTCAAAGTTTTTGCAACATTCTGTGCATAAAGAAAATAAATCTAAAACTTTAAGTTTTTATTACAAAAAAGATGTGTTTTGAGTGAAAATTCACAGTTTTAAGCTTTATATTTTATAAAGATTTTATTTAATTCTTATATTCATAAAATGCTATCAAAACTTTGAATTTTATTTAATTTTTTTGACTAGAAAAGTTACTTGAAAATTATTACATTTTATAATCAATTTTCCACCTTTTTATTGGGCCTAGAATCTGGTTTCCGGCCCAGTGACAACAACTCTAATCATCATGTAAATTGATGAAGCCATTGACCGCGATGCTGGAGGCAGAAGTGTTAGTGGGGACGTTGGAACCGCCCAAGTTTCCTTCACCTGAACCAGTATCTTTCTTCTTCGTAAAGTCGGGCAACTTGCCCTTCTTCTTCTTTTTCAAAACCTCCCAATTGTTACCATTAATGTTAGACGTACCAATGGTAGAAGTATCACTGCCATCTGCCATATTAACATTGTTATGCAATTTGCCAAAGGGGATCTGTCCCATGGAGACACTGGGCCGGAAACCAGATTCTAGGCCTAATAGAAAGGTGAAAAATCAGTCATAAAATGTAATGATTTTCAAGTAACTTTCCAGTCAAAAAAACAAAATAAAATTCAAAGTTCTAATAACATTTTGTGTATGCAAAAAATAAATCTAAAACTTGAAGTTTTTATTACAAAAAAAATGTGTCTTCAGTGGGAATTCACAGTTTTAAGCTCCATATTCTACAAAGATCTTGTTTAATTCTTGTATTTACAAAATGCTATCAGAACTTTGAATTTTATTTTATTTTTTTTGACTGGAAAGTTACTTGAAAATCATTACATTTTATGACTGATTTTTTACCTTTTTATTAGGCCTATAATCTGGTTTCCGGCCCAGTGAGGAGAAATTGGGAAAATTGAAGTCGGAACGACCTGGAAGATTTCCAGAGGATGTCAAAGGAGTGTGAGGTGGAGTAGGAGCAGGAGTAACGAGACCTGCAGGAGCGAGAGTGGAATGAGCTGGAGGAGGAACCGCAGCATCGAGAGTTATAGCGCCTGCGAACAAGGTGGAGGCATTGTGGTGAAGTCCTCCCTTTGGATTCTTCTTCTTCAACATGTTCCTTCCCTGACGAGCTTTAGCATAATGTATCTTCTGCTTCATCTCACTCTGAGCCCTCGACAATAAAATAAACTTTAACACATCATCCTGCCCTTCAATATACTCAGTCGGTCCACCACCTATGTTCTTAGGGGCCTGAATGAGTTTGGGTATGAGGGTATCAGTGGATATATGCTGACCTTGGTTGTAGACAGCACCGGTCGCAGGATTGAAAATAGTAAACTTGTAAAGGTCAGCAATGTCAGCATTGAATGTATTGCTGAACTGCAGATAGCCGCAAGGAGAGGGATCACAATTTAAGACATAATTCCCTTGTCGTAATTGTCAGAACTGTGCTAAAACCTTAACATGTGATGTACCTAATCCCTACTCAACCCGATCCACTCTAGTCAATTCCCAATTTGGCCCGATACTCCTGTGTCCCACTTGCTCTTCCCACAGTCATTTCATCTGCCCACATTCGTACGCTTCCATCTTCTATTTATTCTATTTACCCCCGACCCTCTGACTCATCCTCCGCTTTATCTTTGATATCCTTTTACCCTTTTGCCTTTATCTGATCCATGGTCTCTTATCGTAGCTGATTCTTTTAGATAGTCCCTTACCACACGTCTTTCCTTCCTGACATCGCCAATAGACCTCTGATCATCAGCTCCGTAATATCTTTCTCATTTATCTCTTGTTTAATTACCTCATATTCTTTTCTCCTGTATCTTTCCACAAGTCCTATGATTCTAACCCTATTCCTATCACACCATTCACACATCAACCCCCTTTGTATTTTCTCTAAGTCCTCTGTTCCTTGTAGGAGTCTCATAGTATAAATACTCATCTCACTCGCTGTATTTCCTTAGTACAAAACTTGACTTTGATTTGTCCTCATACCTCCAATCTCCATGTGATTCCCTACTCCTCCAACCAGGACTTGACTTCGGTTTAGTCCACTGTCTTAACATCTCTCTCTTCACTCATTTTCTAGGACTTCCTAGTTGACACTCCATAATCCAGCGAAACATCCTAGTGACTATTCCAGTATTCCCACTTACCTCCATCTGCATCTTAGGTCCCCTACTTTCTCGACGTCTCTGACTACCACTGTCTCTGAAAACCAGGGCTGTATCCTAGAAGGGCGCAACACATAAGTTGAAGCCAAGCCCATTTGTATTTGACTATCTACGTTACAGGTCCCAAGTCGCTGACCAGTTGCCGACTCATATTCCTACCCTTCCCTCACTCTCTCCTCCAAGCGACCTCCATGTCGCTCCAAGACGGACCGTGACAGTTTGGAGTCGAATTCGAGGTAAGCATGTCCGACTTCTATGGAGACATGAAATATGTTGCCAGTGGTAGGGTTCCGAAGGTTAAGACCACCATTACCGGGAAGGTGGATGGTAGTTTGATTGATATAGATAGGAGGGGACATGGCGATCGCGAGGGAAACGAAGCGACGAAGAGCGGAGTATAGAATATGGTCTGGAGGGGGAGAATGTCATGAGGGACATGGAACGGAAGGATGGGATCTATAAACAAAATAATGTTCAAGGTGAGTACAAGTTTGGGGTCCCCGTTGTCTAACCGGCTTGCGAGATTCTCCCTTTATAGATTTTTGATGAGTCTGAATATCAAGATGACCCAAATAAACTTGAGGGTCATCAGTTGGAGGCATTCCATTTCCGAGTGGTAACTGCACCACATTGTCAATGTCTAAGACCTCAAAATAAGACTTAGTAGCTGATAAGTGAGCTATTAAATCATATGGTACCCAGGTTCTATCCCCTGACTTCCAGACTGCTTCAAAAATGGCATCATGTTTTGATCCTCTATGTGATACAATAGAGTCAATTGCCCATTCACTATCCTTATCTTCGAACTCAGCCACTTGACTGTCAAGACGACCTAGAAAGAATTGGTCATCGTTAGGTATATGAATCCTAAGCAATGAGGCATGGAAAACTATATGGATTCCACATCTCGTCAAGTTAGCTGGCAGTGTGAGACAGTAAGAATTATTACTGAAGTCCTTGGTGATTTGGTAAGGTCCAATATACTTTGGTGCCAACTTGCAAGCTAATCCCTTAGGTAGGGATATGTTTTTAGTTGAAACATAGACCAGGTCTTGTTTGGAAAAGGAGGCAGGCCACCGATGTTGATTTGCATCTCAAACTTGCTTAGTTCTAGCTGTGATTATGCTATCATGCGCAGCCATAATTGCAGATTTTACCCATTGAGCATATACTCGAACGGCCGGGTATTCATCTTTACCCGCATTGTTCCAAATCATGGATCTTGGCATCTGTCCCATGTTTAGGAAAAAAGATGCATATCCAGTTGAGTCTGATCTTGCCAAGTTTATTGCGAACTCAATCACTGGAAGCTTCATAACTCAATCCTTTTGACTAGGATTGACACATTGACGCAACATTTGCGTTACCGTTCAATTAGCTTGTTCTGTCGAGCCATCTGACTCTGGATGGTAGGCACTCAACATTTTGAGTTTCACTCCCATCAATTCATATAAGTGTTTCCAGAATAAACTTGTAAATAGCACATCACAATCGCTTACAATCGAACATGGCATACCATAATATTTATAAACTTCAGCAAAAATCAATTCAGCAATGTTCTTTGCTATGTAATTGATCCTACTCGGAATGAGATGGACCATGCCAGTAAGTAAATCTATTATTACTGTGATGGAATCGAATGTCGCATCGCGACTTTTTGACTCTGGTAGGGGTCCAATGAAGTCAATGCCTATGGATTCCCAAGGATGACTCAGAACCTTAAGTGGATTGAGTAATCTATAAGGTTTCTTATTGCTAGGTTTACTTCTTTGACAAGTCATACAACTTTCACAGTAAGTTTTCACATCATTATTTATGGTTTTCCACCAGACATGATCTCAAAGAAGACTTAGGATTTTGAATGACTCTAAATGAGCTAGTAATGAGTGAACATGCTCAATAATGATCTTGCATACACTTCATCTGTTGACGATTACATTTGGTATGCAAAGGAATTCTTCTTCCTTTTCCTTTAGGTATATCAGACCTTCCAATTTCTCATATCAGAAGTTCTTGACACTGGGTATAATACCGAATTTTTAAGTATAAAAAAGCAAGGAAAGATTTTAGAAAAAGTCCCAGCTTTTTTACTAGACTTTGTATTCTAAAAAATCAAAAAAGATTCAGAATAGTTGCAAAATCTTCTGCAGTTAAAGAAGATGAAAAGATTCAGAATTTTTGGTCTCATAAAAACTTCTATTGCTTAATCTACAGGCCTATTAACCTACTTACTAGTTGACTTCCAGCCATATTAGACTATTAGTAAGTAAGTTGATAAGTTAACAAGTTGATTTATAGGCTAATAGACTGGTTTGTTTAGCAATAGAGAATTTTATGAGACCAAAAATTCAGACTTCTTTTATCTTCTTTAGCTGCAAAAGATTTTACAACTATTCTGAATCTTTTTTGATTTTTTAGAGTGCAAAGTCTAGTAAAAAAGCTGGGACTTTTTCTAAAATCTTTCCTTGCTTTTTTATGCCTAAAAATTTGATATTATACCCAGTGTGAAGTCTTTCGGTGCCTTCAAGATGATTGTGAAGAACTTATCTTCATTGTATTGTCATTGAAGCATGCGTAATAAGTCAACATTCTCATTGCTCTCAGCTAGATGCTGAATAAACTGACTATGTTGTACATTTTGTGGCTTGGAAGATTCAACATGCTTTGGTAGGTGATTACCATTGTCAGAAGTACTACTGACTTCTTTAAGAGACATTGGGTGCTGTTTGTGCGGAATGTTTGAAATGTCTGCACTCATGCCCTCCTGTCATTGTCCATGTGGTCCATGGAGAATGACACAATGTATATGCTTCGCCAACTCACGCGAAGTTTCCGGCTGTCCGGTCTCAGCGGGAGGCACAGGATTCCTCTGCTGTTGTTGACTTTTTGTTCATGTGTCGGCCAAGGTGAGTTGTTCCATTCCCACAGCAGGGAAAACATCTGCTGTTGGTCTAACCAATTGACACAGTGAATAACCAGACTGTTCATTGACAGCCTGAGAACTGGTCGGAGCAGGATGCGCTAGTGGGGTAATAGAAGGGGGATGAGACCGTTGGGCCTTACCCTTGTCCTTCTTTCCATTTACACCTACACTGCTGCAAGTGATCACAGGTGGTTGTGGTATATCCCATCTGTTGTTCTGAGCCATTGATGCCACTGGACAATTATGTCGATCAGCAGTGGGGAGTGACATTTCATGACTGACAGTGACATGTCCATTCTTCTCCTCACGAGAGACCCATTTATCTTCTGTGGTTACCTGTATAGGTAGCAGACGTGACCTCAGGCACATTGCTGAAGCCTCTATGCCAACATACACAGGCATTGAGATCGCTGCAGATGCAAGATGAGTAGCAAGACAATTGCTATTATCATGTTCCGTGTACTCAGAAGGAGCACGGACTGTACCAGGTAAGTCAAAAGAATATATTTGTGATAGTGCATCAGCTAACACATTGTCAGTACCTGGGAGGTACTGGACCTCAAAATCAAATTCTGAAATCTTCTCAAGTCATCGAGCCTGATGGCCCAATAGATTTTGTTGTTTAAGGAGGTGAGTTAGACCTTTATGGTCTGTTACCTACATAAAGTGGCAACCTAGCAAGATCTCGCGATAGCATAGCATAGATTCCACACCTGCGAGCATTTTGATTTCATGTACAGGATAATTTGATTGCGCTGAAGTCAACTTAGCAGAATAAAATGCCGCAACATGACCCATCCAAAAATTGCATCCTTGAACAACACCAGCAATACCAGCAATGGAGCCATCCATAACTAACCAAATTGGTTTGGCTCCAGAAGAATAGTCCAAAGGCATATGGTGATGCTCTCAAGGAGCCTGAACGAGTCTTTTGACCTCATCAAACGCACGCTGGTGAGTATAATCCCACTTGAAGCTACTTTCAGAGCCTATTAATGAAGTCAAAATTCCCATAGGAATCTGAACGGTTGCAATATCATCGGCAAGATAACCAACTGAACCTAGAAAACCACGGAGAAGCTCCTTATTTGTAGGAACCTTCCAGTTTAATACATTGTCAATTTTATCAGGGTCCATACAGATCCCATCATCATCAACAATTCTCCTTAAAACTTTCATTTCTTTATAAAGAAACTGAAGTTTTCCAGCACTGAGGTACAGTTTCTCACAACGAAGGATATCAATTACTTGTTTAACATGACTGATATAGTCATCTAGTGTGTCTGAGTATATGACAATGTCATCTAGATAAACATCCATAAAGACCAAAATAAATGAACCAAAAATGTGATTCATCAATGTTTGGTAAGTAGCGACTGCATTGCAATCACCCTGTTGCAGTACCAAACTTACCATATTTCCGTCAGGTGTTGTCATAGCCATACGGTCAATGTGGTTAGGATCAATATGAATATGTTTATATGCATCTTTACCATCAATTAGTGAATGATAATGTTTGTGAGACAGGTGATGCAAGATAGCATCTATATCAGGTAAAGGTGAAGTAACCTTATAAGTATTTTTATTCCATTCTCATAAATCAACAACACATCGTAATTTGTGTGGAACATCTCTGATACCAGTATCAGGTTTCATCAATAAAAGCATTGGCGAGGCATTTCTAGCTGTCATCATCTTCCATCTCCCAGATTGGAGATAGGCATCACATTTCTTGATCCAGCTCGCACGATGAGCATCGGGGCAACGAGACGGTCTCCATGAATATGTCATAGTTGGATCTTTAAGTGGCACAGTGTGGTTTATAGCATGAAGAGGCGGGAGTGGTGAGTCACTTGCTTCCTTACAAATGGGAGCAGTATACTCACAAAGGAGGTTCCGAGCTGCATCGAGCCATTCCTCAAAGATTTCAGCCGCTGTCATGCATGAAAGTTGTTTCACACTATTTTTCACACATTTGACATTGATTCAAAGAGCATACAAGAAATTACCCTAGAGACTGATAGTGCTACAGTAACTGCATACAACAGGAGCTTAGTATTACCCACCTGTCTCTCTCAATGCTCAAAACACCTACCCTTCACAAGGATCTTTAAAGTTCTTATAGCTGTAACTAACTCCAATGAAACTGTGGGAAAACTAATATGCTTATTCATGACCTTTAGTAATCATGCAAGAAGAAACATGCCTAAATGAGTATTAGCACTTCCAATTTCAAATACCATGGGAGAATGTTATAACTGAGGCTTTAATGCTATTGGCTACTACCATTGTAGCTTACAAACCAACTATTGGGGCTTTAATGCTATTGGCTAATGCAAGTGCAGCTTATCAAGCATCTTGGATTCAGCTTACCAAGCACCACAACTCAGCTTATAAAGCACACTTTCTGGCTTATGAAGCACATTCCCTGCTTACTCAACACTGATTTATAAGCAAATCAGCTTATGAAAACTCACCCCTCAAGACATCCTATTGGTCAGTTGGAAGGAAGGGATTGGTAATCTGGAAGAAGGCATGGGAACATGAGATGTGATTGGTTGAGAAGAGAGTTGCACAGCCATAGCCAAAACAGCATAAAAGGAGCTCAGTTTCTGAAGTAACGGACAGACATTCCCAGTAGGAGTCTCACCCTACGAGACCTTCTCAGTAAGAGTCTCACTCTACAAGGTCTTCCCAGTAGAAGTCTCACCAGAGAGTGCAGTCCAGTTCAGTCAGTGTTGTGCTGTTCTTCCTTGACGTACGTGGTCTACAGTGACTCAAGGATCCAGTTCTACATTCAGTTATACTTCAGTTCTTAGCTTCTTTCTACTGTTAGCACCAGGCTCAATAGTAGATAGTAGTTACTCTAGCTTTACTCAGAATACGATTATCTTTACTTTTAAACTTACTTGCGAGAAAACACTCAGTCTTACGTTGTTGAGTTCTAACCTTTGAGCACTCCTCTTAGTTGTTAGTCTTTTCACCGTTGTCCTTCACATTGACTAGGCATCTTTGTGCAGAACTAAAACATGGTATAGTTAGTCAGTCATATGGTTACACTTATAGTTTAGTCAGTCATATGGTTACACTTACAGTTTAGTCTTTTCTAGGTTATTTCATTGGCTTGGATAAGATCAGGTTCTTACCTCAGTTCTAGGTAACAGCAGCTATGGTTATTCTCTCTGACCAGTTTGTCATACGACTTTTGACCAGTCAGTTATATTCGTCCCACCTGAACAACAGGGGATATCTGGTAAAACAACCTACCCGAGACTCTCTTGGAAAACTGCCATTTACTTGCATACTGTTGTGTAGTCTTTTGATTGCATATACAGTGTTATTTAGTGAATCACCAGTTTCAATCGACACTGCCCAAGATTCCAGGGTCCGAATGTGTTTTCCTTGAATCTTCTGAGCTTGTACAGAGCCGGCAAGAACAGTCATCAGGTTGAACCCGATCATGATCTGATGCTGGAACATGAAAGGAGTTCCAAGGATAAGATCATAATTTAGTAAGTTGATGATATCAAAATACCGCAGAGCACTTATACCTTGATAGGCCAGTTCTGCTTGACATCCAAGATTAATCTTGGCATGAGATCCTTGAACCACAAGATGCACTGGTAGGGGTTTTTGAAGCTCAAAAGCTTTGATGTTCAATTGGTGAGCCAGTTTTGCAGACATGAAGTCGGCTAACAAACCTGAATTGAGTAGTGCATGAGCAGGGTGCCCATTCACATTAACGACAACTACTGCGGGCTCAGGAATGAGCTGCTTGAAATCTTGCAGAGTTCCTGAGTTTTGCTGTATAGCAGAGATCAAAGGAGTGAAAAGGGCTGGTTGGGCAGCCATTAGATGTAAGTAAGTGTCAAAACCAGTAGTATAACACTTACTACTGATGGATTCATTAGAGAAAATAATGCAATGTGCTATAGTCACATACCAATTTATGAGGTTGAAATTACGTCGTTGTAGAAGGTTAGTAGAGACCAAAACATGAAGGTCCAAATATTCATCAACAATGATCACATTGTCTTCAAGATCAGGAAAACAAATGAACTGTAAAAATCGATTTCCAGGGTCTATCATTCTGGAATTTGGCTAGGGAAAGATGGAGTTTAACTGACGTTGAGTTTCCTTTCCATAGGCATTTCTGAGGTGAGAGATGTTCCATAAAGGAGCAACCTTGGCTCCTATTTAGGCTTCAATCTGAAGTCGGTACCAGGCTAGTAAGTCAAACTCACTATCTTGTAAAAGCGTAGCATCTATTAACACATCGTCAAGGATCTCTAGGTGTGAAATCACATAACAATCGCCTTTTGTGAGGTAGACTAGAAATAAATCGAAGTCATTATCATCTGTGTCCCAATAGAGACCATTTTCCCAGAGTACGTATTATGCATTAGTGGCAAATATATCACCAACTCGGGTAACCTTACCACCCTCTTTACAGGTTATCGGTAGGCACACAAGTGATTCATTTTCTGAGACTTGTCTAGTATTGAGGTCAAAAAGAGTTGAAGACTCTGATAATTCATTAATAGAATTATCACCTATGACTGAATCTGACTGCTGTCGATCAGAGTTAATCTGTGCAGTGAGTTCTTTCACATTTTCCGTGTAAGACATAACAGTCCTATAATGAGTATTAATCTCATCATTGATAGAACAGAGATGATTAGTGTACTGTTCAAGCTGACGGTCATGACAAATGATCTTCTTGTCATACAAGGTAATGAGGCTCTCGAGAGTAGCTATTAACTGCTTTCGTTGTTCTAGGATTTCTTCCTCGACAATTTCAAGCTCGTGATCTTCTGGTAGATCATCAGAATCAATTCCATTGATATCAACATGATTCAAACTCAGCTCGTCAATACGAGCAGTGGATTCGCTCAGTACATGAAGGTGTTCAGAGCTCTGTGAATCAATATTTACATTGAAGGAGGGTATACCAGGTGGTCTACCTTTCTTATTGGTATATACTTTCTGATTATCAGGGCAATTTCAGCTGAAATGTCTAGCTTGCTTGCAAATAATGCAACTATCTGAAGCTATCAAATCTGCTTTCTCTTTTTCAGACATATGCAGAGTTGGCTGAACAAACTGCCAATACTTTTGAGCACCTGATGAAGGTTGTGACTGATCACGATCATATCGTTTGAACTGGTGGTTCTCGGGTCTATCAACTCATTTAGAAGATGACCTGGAATAACGAGAGGATTGAGATTGCTGATCACAACCGGGTCGCCGATCATTAGGCTGAGAGGGAGGCCTAGAGGTATGTTTTCCAGACTTGTCATGTCTATTTTCAATGCATTTACCAACACGCTCGGCTATCTCTAGGATTTCTGTAGCATCAACTACTCATTTCCAAGAAGCAGACATAGGAGTAAGCTTTTCTTTCCATAATCCCTTCTGAATGTAGATATTGAGTCCATTCCAGAGTTTCATGACTTGTTCACGTTCGTTTAATTCCCCTACAATGAGGAACAAATTTTCCAACTCATGGACATATTGTCAAATGGTTAGATCACGCTGATACAAGGTATGCAGCTTTCCTTATATCTGAAGTCAATAATCGACTGGGAAGCAATAATTGAACAATCCTTCAAAGAATTTGTGAAGCAACCATGACCCAGGGTTATGGGATACCATAGTGATGAAGTATTCATAGGCTGTGCCTTGAAGAAAATTAGAAACCATTGATGCGTGCATACACTTATCAACATTATACCCTTTGAGGTATTCAGTACATTGATGGACAAATTTATGGAATGCCTGTGCATCCTGTTTTCCATTATAGCGATCAGGCTTGATAGGGTGCAAACAAGCCTTCTTTGCAGACTTAGATTTCTCTATCTGCTTACGATGTCGTCACTTGCAACTGGTCATTGATGACATTGATGGTGAAGATTCATCACTGGAATCAGAATTATCAGAAGGTTCAGCATCAGAAGAATCATCATTAGATGGTGATGAATTTGAGGAATTGGATGAAGGCCCACCGTCCTTAGGCAAGGTCTTTAGGTTATTCAACACATGACCAATATAACTTCCAGGAAGTATCTGAGATACAGGATTCATAGCCAAAATGGTGAGTTTAATTCCCATTTTCTTAGAACATTTATAAGGCTTATGAGCCATAGCATTCTTATCATTTTCTTTATCTGCTTTCACTGCAGCTGGAACTGCAGGATCGGTTTGGACTGGTCCTTCCAGTAAGTTGTGGTCTCTTACTGCTAGACCTCTGATAGTACCTTCAGCTTGAGGAGGTACTTCCTGGTTTAAGGGACTAAGGGTCGGTTCGACAATCATTGTGTCAATATTCTGCTCGACATGTGAAGTCTCAGGAGCTTTCATTCAGTGCTTAAGTGAAGCCCAATACTGTAGAGCTTCACGCTGTTCTGCTTCATCCAGATCACGCCAGTCTTCATTCTCATTAGACATTTTGAGACCGGAATATAATTCATATTCCTTACATTGAGCATCAGGGTCTAGCTCATCAAGAGGGACGCCACTACTACCCCAGTTGCGGGCATCCACTGTCTTGCACCTTGTTGTTTAGACATGCCCTCTCCTCTAGAGGGACTTCGAGATCGGTTAAGCAACCCAATATTATTGTTATTCTGAACATGTCTAGCTACAATTGGTGTGCTAGTAGTGATAGGAGACCAAATTCATCTACCATGACAAACTTCAGTCCATTCCCCATCATGGTCATGACTTCCCTCATCGGCCATAGAGGGTTCCAAGTTCATGATGACATCGCCAATGCTTGAAATTGAGCTGAGTGAGCTATTGGCTTCAGAATTAGGGCCAGGAGCACTCCCTTCAGCCTCAACAGCTTTAGAAGAAGGGGATCGTGATGTGACCACATCGCTATACAAGCAAGGGGACTGAGCGTCGGAAGAGACATTCTCCCCAACTGGGGTCTTAGACCTGTCTCTTTCTACAAGGGGCAAAGGTGAACTTTCATCATTAGAAGTTTCAAACATACTGGGGATATTGGCAACTGGCGATGACGTCAAAGATGAACATTGTTGGTGAGCACTCTTGGAACGAAGGTTGTAGGGTTGGTATCGGTTATTGGTAGAGGACATTGTTTTCGATAGGGGTTTCAAGGTGACGAGAAGATAGGGGTCAACAAGAGAGATAAGAGATATGTTTGTAAGGGTTTTTTTGTTGACAACAAGGAAGGGGGGGGCCACAGTTGATCAGACTTGGTGACCACCAACAGCTGTCGTTATAGATGAGAGAGAGAGAACAAGAGATGAGAGAGTAGAGAGTAAGAGTAGAGGGTAGAGAGTCTTTGGCTGTCAAAAAAATGTAACTTTTGCACACCTAATGGGGCAGTGGTGACATTACGAGCCATCGAAGAACAGAGACAGGTGTAAAGATATGTCTTATTCCAAACAGACTGGGAGAACAAGTAAGCAATGCGAGTCGTTTATATACAGGATAGCAGGCGCCTAGTGAGGATGAGTCAGAGACGAGTCAAGTAACAAGAGTCAGTTAGAGTACAACTAGGCAGGAGTCAAGAGATAAGATAAAACTAGGCAGGAGTCAAGGGATAAGATAAAACTAGTCAGATCATATAGGGATAAGAAAGGAGGAAAGAATAAGTCAATGAGCTGAAGACCAGGATGATCGGCAATAGAACGAATCCGGAACTGGAGTGCTACATTGATGTTCTGCACTTCATAATGTTATATTATTCTCAACCTGGCTACTACTCTGTAATTCACAGTCATAGAATATGGCATACTGCTTCTGGATCAGAAAATCCCCATGTACACCCCAGTGATAGCCACTCACTACCAATAGCACAATATTTTCACTTGCATCGCCTTGACTCACTTTGACTCAAATAAATACTTGTATATAACATTTGTCTGTAATGATCAAATTAGAACAATGGTGTGTTGGTTTAATATTAGTTTTCAATCACCTCTCACACCAGGTTTTCCTAAGCACAACTCAGATGTCTTCCACACTGAAGGAAATAAGGGTGAACATCATGGCTCTCAATATGATGTCCACTGCCCTGGTTGATTACTGTAAATAACCTCCTCCCAGTGTACACAAGTCATATATGAATAATCAAGGCCAGGGGTGACAACACAAGTGGGATGTAACATTGACATTAGCAAAGGGGTGTCTCAATGGAAAAATGGATTACATGCAATGGTAGCACACTCAAACCATTGAAGGCTTTCCAGTAGAGCTGTTGTTTGTAACAGTCAGCAGGTACCAGCAACTATCAAGTTGTCTAAAGGCATGAACCAATGTTTGATAGAGGTGGTGCACTAAATGAAGTTACAGGTGTTACATATATGTAAGGGCATTGATCTTGAATACCTTCCTTATGACATATGGTGCCCACATGATAAATAAATGATCACTTACAATACAAGGGCAGAGGATACAACTCTAGAGTGAACATCATACATGAATGAGAGAAGCAATAGTTCAAGGTGAGTGTATGGTGAAAGAACAAACTGGTGTACAGCAAAGCATGTAGTTGTAAGTAGTACTGGAAGAAATGAAAATCCTTCAAGTGAGCAAGTGAGATTTGAGTGAAGTATGCACCAGTGAAGTGAAATTAATTCCTAAGAAATGGCAGATGCCAAGTGAGATAAGTGTATAAAAAAAGTAACTTTGTACAGTCTCCACAGTGGGGATTGACAGGACTCCTGACTATTCCCTAAGAGGTTGTATCCCAAAATCCTAATTTTTGAGCCAATCCATCTGAAATAGGATACTACCTATATTTTTGATGACTTTTTATCTGAATTTGATATATAGGCTTGAAATATAGGTGATCTGTCCTTTTCGTAGAATACAACATTGAAACTAGCACAACATGTCCTTTTCAGGGAGATAAATATGGCATATATATTCTGAAAATTCTTTATATCCTTTTTAAACAATGCCAAAAATAAGACAACAGACATATTGTATTATAAAGGTGTATTGCTTTCTAGAGACACATCTAAGAGGATTGTACTATAAAAGAACATAACTAACTCTCAATCTCAATATCTGATTCACTAGAAGACTTATCATCTCCACCATAACAATATTCATCCTGTGCTACTATTTGCTTCAACATTGACACAGTCTCTATATCTTCTTTCCCTTTGAGCATCTTGATAAGTGCTTGAACAGCATTAGAGATGGGTATACTGTTAGATAAGAGCATCAAAACAATTGGCATAGATTGTGGTGATAATGTTACAAAGGTCATCAGATAAGCAGCATCTGCTGAGATATCTCTTCAACTTAGAGTTGCCATTGCAGTGGGATCCCAAGGGAGAGAGAAGATAAGGTGCATATAAGGAAGGTGAAGAAATGTGTTGCACTCAAGACTCTTGCATGTAAGGGAGGTGTAAGTAGACCCATGGAAATATATGTACACTTGAACTATCACATAGAATAGATTACCAACACTCTTGATCTCATTGATCCAATCAAGATGTGCACCTTTTGCACCACTAGTGAAATAGAGCATTACAACTGCAATAAATATATAATGTCAGCTAAGAGAGAGGCTTATATATAAAATGCTATCTTACCTTCACCAAGAATTATAACCAGAGTTTTCTTTATATCTGTACTAGGCTGTAAGGCTACAACAAGTGAGCCCAGTTGTAATGGATTTGAAGATGTGATATTTCCAGTATATATAGCCTCATGTATTGCTTGTAGATTGGCAAAGGTACAATCACAGTAGCAGGCAAATTTTTAAGAGAAAACAGTTATTAACAACAGAATACCAAATATAACAATAATGTACTGTAAAATTGACTGCTTGCAGTGTATTCTTTTGGTATCTATAAGTAGACATCAGTTGTCTATATGTGGTATAGAGCCTACTATGACATACTTGATGATTTACACCAGAAGTCAAAGGCTTTATTAGTCTGTTGTAAGAGTTTAAAGCCTCGATTCTCTTGATGAGAGTATCCCAGATAGCAAGACCAGTTTCACTGATATGTTTAGATGATACACCATTATCACCCTATTGACTGACTTGTCATAGGGCTTGTGTAGTTGCAAGTGGTTGGTAATAACAGCATTCAGCAACAAAGGTCTCCTGAGCAAGCTAATAGGTGGTAGGATTCATAAGATTAAGTTTTGAGAGTTGAATCTGGGGTAGCTCTTACATCTGCAATGGAAAAATAAAATTGAGATATAGAGGTTGAAAAAGACTAAAGTTAAAATATATATCTACCTGTATATCACAAGATACTCTATCATTCTCATCAATGCAAGCATAAAGTCATTTCATCTCAGTAAGCTTAGAGTCAGGAAATAAAAGACTATTATATGATACTGCTAGCCAAAACTACAAGTGTGAGTAAAATTTATCTCACATATTCAATATTTGGTTCACATTGTCTGCTACTAGTACTATTTCACAGACCTAAACTTCACATTCAGTTTGTATCGATAGTTCACAAGAAGAGGGGGGCAAAGAATGTCAAAATTTCTTGCAATATTTAAGAGCCATGTGGAGGGACTAAGTTGCATTTTTTCATCAAACAGCTTAGTGAAGGTGGTTGGTAGATAGTTACCATAGCCTTTATATCTATACTAACAGCAAGTAGCAATAATTCCACTTCAGAGAAAGCAATACTTGATGTGGTTGTTAGATTGTCATGTAGGCTACTAGAAAAGGATAGATAGATTGAGATTAGGTGTATAGAAATAAGTGTGATGATATTCAGCTGCTGTCTGGCTTGCCTTCTCTTCAGATGTGAGATCCTGGAAAGCTCCTATCATCAGCATACAGAGTTTCAGTTCAAAGTAAAGCATAGCATAGGTTATAAAGTCCAATAATAGTATCTTGTACAATATGCAACTATGAAGAATTGCCATTATTCTAGAGAAGTAGAGTTGAGATACAAAAAAGCTAATAGAAAATAAGAATTACCTTTTCCATTATTTCACAAATGCTACAATATTTCAGATAGATAGTGTCAAGCTCAGGGTAGCAGTAAGCCTTTAGAACATATTTCATATTCTCTTTATTAGGTATTTTCTCTTATAAAATGTTTTGAAATATGCATAGCTTCCACAGATTGTGATATTCTATACATAGAGTAAAATCTGCTTCTGAAATACCAGATATATTTTGTTGACATTTTGACAAAAATATAGTACCAACAGCTCTCCAATTAACCTATTGGTACTAAAGTTCTCTTACTGTAAAACTATATGTTGCTGCTTTAGGGTTAAGGATGCCCAGGCAAAGGAATTGCTATCAAGCTTTGGAAAGAGAGATAAAGCAATAACTTTGCATGAAGGACATCTCTTCAGAAGTATGATGCTTTTTGATACTATCAGCAACTAAGATAACAAACCTAAGGTGCTTATCAATATTAGTAGGTTGGGTTCTGTATAGTGATATTTAGATGTCATATAAGCATAGAGATTTTCTACAAATATAAGAGAGAGATACTGTGCACTATCACTATCTGGTCCATACTAGAAAGTGGTCTACTGCCCAATTTCTTTATATAGACTTCATTATTTTCCTTGGTTATTTTTGTAAATATATAGTAAATAATTTTGTTGCACTATATGCAAAATTTTAGGATGTGAGAATGTCTCTAAGTCCAGAAATTAGAGAAACAATACTTATTTTTCAAAGAAATTGCTTAATTTAGAAATATATAAAGTAGTACTCAGAAAAAAATGTTATCTAACAAGTGAATATAAAATAATTTCATACTAGGTTTGCTTTCAATAAAGACTTGGGCTGCTAAGCAATGGGCTTAGACCCATAGAGATATATAGATTGCTGTCAAAACTGTATAATAAGGTGTTCTTTGTAATGTAACTAAATTTTAGAGCAAAAATAGATGCAAAAAGGAATAGCTCATAAGAAGGTGAATACCTCACTAATTTGGATGGTTAGAGATATTATAGAATTCTCTAAAGATCTATATTATTTTCTACCCCTCATATATTTTTTATGATTTTTTTTATATCTCTGTATATATTTCATTTAAAAGAAAATGATTATCTGAGTCTCAACTTGGCTTAGAGAAATAATTTTCAGGAAGGAGTATTATATTAAAACCAAAGCTTAGCATAGTAGTATAAACTATACTACAAGATATACTGAAGTTTTAACTTTTTTAAGCTAAGATTGAATATTTTATACTATTGTCAACTTGGTCTATTCCAAGACTTCACTAAGCTAAAGAGCTGATATCAGACACTACCAGATTAGAATTGCTGCCTTTGTTAGTTTATATAATCTCTGATACCAGGCAACTACTTCAAGGCCTAACTGATTATATTTGAGCAACTTGTGGTAAGTACTTTTTACATTTGTAAATATTGTGTTCACTTCAATACATAGGTATTTATATGCTCATAAAAACACCTAACAGTAGTCCATTTCCTAGTCAATAGCTAAATCTAAGGTCTCTCGCTCAAAATATTTATACTATATTTTAATAATGCATAAAAAATCTAAACTACATTATGTTATGTAGCTATAAACCTAAGCTATTATCTGAGCCTCTCAAAACCTCCATCTGTCAAAAGTTAGATAGCCTATTGACACAAATTGCTAGGGTGGACCACTTCCTGATGCTAGACAGTATATGCTATAAAATAGATGTTGGGATGGGTATAAAAGCTCAGAGAAGAAATATAAGATAAAGAAAGGCAAACAGATAAAACTGATACATTCTGAAGTAAAACTCCAATGCTGCTTATATACCTCCTGTTGTGGGGATTTATAATATACTATTGAGATAGTCTTTTAGTTTTTATTATTATAATAGTAAGTAATACTAATCTCTCCTATCTTGGGTTTTTGTATGCTAATATTATAGCTGTTTTCTTATTAAACAGAGAATAGAATAGTCTCTATATCCTATATTTTAACAATAAGTCTGTTGCAACCCTATTCTTGCCTAATTAACTAGTGAACAGCTTAGTGCCTGAATTAAAGATATGAATGACTATTGAAATGAGACTTGATAAAATGTATATCTCTAAGCACTATAGCTTCTATCAAGTTTATATACTTTTATTTCTAAAGCCTCTCAACCTCTTGAATTGTTAAAATATCTTAGACTCTCATCATATCTTCAAAATGACTTCTACCTCTGCTCTAAAAGAAGCTTTATATCAGTCAATATCCTATTTTACTTTATCTCTATTGTTCTTATATATTTTGTAACACATTAGGGCTATCACAATATTGTAATTGTGCTTATCTCCTCACTAGCTCTGTGCTTCTTTTATATATATCTAACTCTGGCTTTAGATCTTTCTTTTCTGACCATAACCAATGTGCTATTAGAGAAAGCAATATATATTTGGAATCTGCTCCTACAGAATCTCCAGAGTCATCTGTCAACTTAGACACTGAAACAGATTCTTCCAATATACTACCCCTTTTTTGAGATATTCATCTTTCTCTAAACAATATGTTATCATTCAATTCATCTCTAGTGATAGTACTGATATTATTGTTTAACTATCAGAAGTGCCTTATGATCATATAGGAAACCCTCTCTCACCTAAAACTTCTTCTTCTTTATATATCAGTTCTATTGATAGCTCTTTTGAAAGTTTGGTGCTTCAAACAGCTTACGTTCCTCAATCACAGAATCAAAATATATTAAAGCAGCCAAGAAACCTTAGCAACACTCAGACTATTTTGAAGCCCTTGATCAGATGCTTATTATCAATTAGCAGCTTGATAAGATATATATATAGCATGTAATGATTTTGAGGCATAAGGCATGTTGAATAGAAGCCTACTCTCTTTTATGCTTGCTACAATCTTGGGCAGTCAAGATATCTCTGTAGATTGCTCAGGCACACAGTCTATTTCACACACTACCAGTGACAGCCTTTTGGACATCAATAGCAATAATAATAACAGCTCAGATGCTGATCCTATTGTGAGTCTTTATATCATGGCTACTATAGTACTGGCCTAGAAGTCAGATAAGTAATATCTGTCCAACTTCACTGTCAGAGATACTGAAGCTGAACTTTGATTCTCTCTAGTCTATAATATTTCTAGGTCAACTGTCAATCTTGCAGCCCATTTTAGAATCTCAAATCTTGCTATTTTCATATCTTAGTATCTGTATAAGCAACTCCACCTAATGCACCACTTACTTTTAATACACCACCACTGCTTATCTTTCATTGTACCCTGATCAACCTCACAAAGATCTCAGTATTCACTTCTGTCACTATTGCCTTTTATGCTCCAAGTGATATCTTCAAAATTGGTGATATATATTACAGGCGAGGCCCTTTCACGCAGATACAAGTTAAACAGGGTAAAAAAGGGTAGATTGCCTAGGTCAGATTAAGAAATACAAGCTAGAGCTACTGGGTTTATATACTAGGGACCGTAGCTGTACTATGTGAGAGAATGGAAGTGTCTAGACTAGGATGATATCACTGTGGAGCGGATGACATTATGTGAGAGAACTAATGGGTAAGCTAGTCTGGTGATCATTCATGTGCTACTGGGCTGTGTGGTTACTGAGTCACAAGTACAAGTAAAGGAAAAGAAAAGGAAAAGAAGAGAAAAAAGTGTACATTCATTGTAATAATATGCAGTATGAATGCATTTATGCCACACCTTTATAGAGAAAGGGATCTGCACAATATGATTATATCCTTATTGAGACCAATTCTGATGTAAGCAGTACAAGGAGTCTTTATGCTACAAGAGTACAGTTTCTATTCTCTTTCAAATATAAGGAAGAGATATTTCTATATACTCTTGTTGAGTGGTTCACATTAGTTGACTGCAAGTCTGATAATCTAACTGGTATGTAGATTGTCAAGCCAAAGTTTGACAACTAAAATGTTTGAGTGCAAAGTTTGATACATTTAGACATTATTGTTTGTACTGTACACCTCATCTCTATATATAGTAGAGAAACTCTTCCTCCTCATTTCTATTTTTCAGAGAGTTTAGACTCATTCAAGACCTACTATGTCAACAAATATGTTAATCATCATTCCCATAAGATTGCATTTTAATTCTCTATAGTTATTACTTACAAATATCTCTTTATATTTAAATTATGAAATAACACAGTATTTCTAACTCATTTTCTCTAAGTGAGATTTTCACAAACTACTTGTAAGTTTAAGTGAGCTTTCTCAAGCTTATTAAATAAGATCCTGGCATCTTCAATTTTATAAGTTCTATAAAATCTGTTTAATTTAGTTCAAGTAGATTTAAGCTTAAGTGACTAGATGTTTTACTGATATTATTTCCCACTTCTATTTGCAGTTTTACAATATTACTCTGATTATTATATCACTCTGTACTACTACTTTTATATTTTAATATATAATGACATCCTCTTTATATACAAAATAGTTAGGAACTAGTGCTCTTATAGTGCCACTATTGATATAGTATATGTATGCTAATATAAATAGTATGTAGAAGAAAAGAGGAGGCCGATTAAAAAGTAATAAATATGGATCAGCAAGGTTACACAATCTAGCAACAATATGGTACAGTCAACAGCAATAGCAGAGATAATAAAGCTAATAACAACGTTAAACATATCAAACTAGCTATCAAATATAATAATAAGTAGTGATCAACAGTTAATATTCTGAAAAGTGCATGAATGAGATAAAGGGTGGCAGAATCATAGGAGTTGTAGTAAAGTAAGTTCCCACAATCTGATACAATACAACATCCAGTATTCTTCAACACATAATAATATCATTGAATAGTGCAATGTATAGTTTATATAGTGATTGATTTAGTGTATAACATATATGA
The DNA here is from genome assembly GCA_038087015.1 of Cerrena zonata. Lineage (NCBI taxonomy): Eukaryota > Fungi > Basidiomycota > Agaricomycetes > Polyporales > Cerrenaceae > Cerrena > Cerrena zonata. The sequence continues at coordinate 30,142 of JASBNA010000070.1, read as the reverse complement.
TTGCATTCAAGGTTTTATGTGATAAAGTGTGGCAGCTGAAATAGTGTTTTATGATATCTCTCTTGCTGCTAGCTTCTGCTATTACCACATTCAACTTTACAGAAATCTATTCAGACCTCCCAATTGTGCACTGCCTGCCATATTGATATGCTGACAAAACAATAAGTGGAGCCTATCAGAATATGTAATATCATTGAGTTCTGTCAATGTATATATATCTACTTGGCCTCAAACTATGATCTTCACATCTTTCCTCTTGCCTTCTATCTTTCTCCATATATGTGCTGTTTGCCTGCCCAATCTCTCTGCTTCTTATTTCCTCCTGCTATCCTCAGTGTCTGATTGCCCCTTCAGTAAATAGTAATATATTTCTTATATGTATCACTGGCCTAAGTATCCTAGTTACTACCACCCTTCTCAGAGCTAGACTTAGGTTATGTTGCCTCAATAATGATATACTCTTGTTAATAGATCTCATGACCTAGACACTAATGTCCTCCACTTAGCATTGTGTAACTCCTGTGCTAAACAAACATCCCATATATAGTTAGAAAATATGGGGGCTGCCATAGTGTATTTATAGTCTCTATTGATGTATTTTCTTAAAGATACTTAGTTAGCTCCTTATTTAATTCAAATTTAATTTTTATATTTTTGTTGTATAAGTGTCAGTATTGTAGCAATTGAGAAAAGAGCATTTATATGTAGCAATAATCTGACCAATGTTACAACATGTGACAATAAGTGTCATATATCAAAGAGTCACAATAAGAGTAACTGAGTAAAATAGTGGCATTTCAAGGTGAACTGAGAAATACAACTATTGAATGAGGCTATATGTATATATATGTTCTGAACTATAATCATGTGACCTTCTACCCAACCTAGCTGAAAAGAGCATATACTGAAAACTATACAAAACCTAATGCACATAGCACTCTATTTAAAGTCCAAAAACTGAGAAATAAACTATTCATAGTGCTGATCACTACATGCACCCTCCTCACTAGGTATAATATAGAATTTTTAAGCATAAAAAAAAGAAAATATTTTAGAAAAAATCCCAGCTTTTTTACTAGACTTTGCACTTTAAAAAATCAAAAAAGGTTTAGAATAGTTGTAAAATCTTTTGCAGTTCACAAAGATGAAAGGATTCAGAATATTTGATCTCACAAAAACTGCTATCACTTGACCTACTTACTAGTTGACTTACAGCTATATTAGACTGTTAATAAGTAAGTTAACAAGTTGATTTATAGCCTGATAGACTAGTTTGTTTAGTGATAGAGAATTTTATGAGACCCAAGATTCTGAATCCTTTTATCTTCTTAAACTGCAAAAGATTTTACAACTATTCTAAACCTTTTTTGATTTTTTAAAGTGCAAAGTCTAGTAAAAAAGCTGAGATTTTTTCTAAAATCTTTCTCTGCTCTTTTGTGCTTAAAAATTCTGTATTATACCCAGTACCTAAGGTGTTCATATGAACATTCTAAACTATAACTAAAATATCATCATCAGTAGCTGTAGTGTTTTCACCATTTTCTGTGATAATGACATCACCTATATTAGTGTCAAAGTCAAGACCATCTGTGAAAACATTAGAACTAGAGAGGATAGAGTTATAAAGTATCTTGTTGAAGGCATTAGGGTCAAGAAAGAGAAGCTCGTTATTAGAAGAGAAGGAAGTAACAGAGGGTGTGTTTTGAATGAGACATTTAAAGCTGCTGGCAAATTCTTTCCTCTCAAAGCATATATGCTTGGCCTTGGACTGCCTCTCTCTGTCATAGATGACATTGCTTGTGATCATGTGAGCATACTGGTGGTAGAGCTCTTGCTGCTTGAGGTTATTACAACAGGACATTCATGCTTCATCAGAGATGAAAAGGCAGCAAGGGAAGAGATAACAGATGATAAAGATAGCACCTTGGGTCTGGTGAATAGCACAACTATAGTTACTGGACAAGTTGGCATTGACAGCCTCAGCAAAGTCCTGGTAATCAGTGGGGACATAAAAGCTAGTATTTGTTTTGCCTTTAGCAGTGGTGATCCTCTTTAAGGATAAGGTCAATCTGCTCAGGAGAGTAATGATAAAAAGTGAATTTATCCTAAAGATGGTGAACTCCAATATTGTTGGAGTCACTGAAGCAGAAGATGTACATATTAGAGAGGTAGATAGTCATGATAGAAGCAAAATGAAGAGAGGGATGACAAAGGTAGAGGTGAGTATAAGGTAAGCTGGAAAGATGAGTGTTGTAAAGGTTTCAAAGTGAGTTCTCTTGCAGTTTCCCCATATATGTTTTGAGTGTAGAAGGCAGGACCATGGTCCCTAGAAAGATTTGGAGGTCATCTGAAGGTGGTCTTCCAGTACCTTCACTAAGATGACCAATGTTATCAACACCTAATAATTCTAAATAAGTGGTGAGTGCTTCAAGACAAGCAAGCATTGAGTAAAAAACTCAGGTGACATCACCAGACCTCCATATGATCTTGAAAATTGCCTCACTGTCTTTCCTAGCATGTAAAATGATCTGCTTAATAACCTACTCATCATCCTGGGTTTCAAGTTCAGCTACTTGTAAGTCAAGATGTCCTGGGAAGAGACAGTCATCATTAGGTTCATGAATGTGAAGGAGAAAGGAGTGAAAGACATTGTGAATCTCCCTTCTCTTCAACTGAGATGACAACTCCAGTTGGTATAAGTTATTCTTAAAATCTTGGGAAATCTGATATGGACCTATAAATTTTGAAATAAGTTTATGAGCTAAGCCACAAGGCAGTGACATATTCTTAGTAGAAATATATACCAAATCTCCTTCTACAAAGGGAGATAGATGACACTTTTGATTTGCATCATATGTTTGTTTAACCTAGGTAGCAATAATGCTATCATGAGCAGCTATAATTGTAAATTTCACCTTCTGAGTATAAGCTTGTATAGCTGGGTATTTGATTGCAGGTAGCTTCGATACCTAATCTTTCTGTGTTGGTCCATACATTGTCGTAGTATCTAGGTTATTGTCCAATTTGCTCATTTGGTTGTGTCATCAGATTCAGGATGATAAGCACTGGACATACAAAGATCAGTGCTCATTAGTTGGTGCAGATGAGATCAAAATATACTGGTAAATACAACATCTTGATCACTTATAATTGCTTTCAGTATTCCATAGTGCTTGTACATTTCAGCAAAGACAAGTTCAGCCATATGTTTGGCAGTATGCATAGTTTAGCCAGGGACCAGGTAGGCCATACAGGTTAGGTGGTCTATAATGATTGTGATTGAGTCATAAACAGCATTTTGGTCCTTGGACTCTAGTAGTAGACCTACGAAATTGATACCAATGGCCTCTAAGGGTACTTCTGGAACTTTGAGTGTAGAGAGTAGCCTATACGGCCTTCGATTGTTAGGCTTGCTGCATTTACAGGTTATGCAAGTATCACAATACATTTGTATATCATATACAAGAGATTTCCATCATATGTGATCACAGAATAAGCTAATAGTCTTGTAAACACTCAAGTGAGCAAGCAGAGAGTGTACATGTGAGGCGACAATCTTGTAGATGCTTTGATCATTCATGCAGATGTCTGAAATGCAAAGCAATATCTTGTTGCTTTCTTTCAGAAATATTAGGTCTCCTTTGATATGAAAGTTTCAATAGTTCTTTGGCACCTCTAGAATGATTTTGAAGAAGAAATCTTCAGTGTATCAACCCTTCAGTTTTGCTACTAGGTCAACACTATCAACTAACTCAGTGACAAATTCAAAAAATCATCTATGAGACTTAGGCTCATTCTGGTTGACATCATTCTTATATCCTGTTGTTAAGGCAGGATCTTTATGATTTGCATCCTTCAGAGGTGGTTTTGTATTATTTCCAAAGGGTTGCTGCTTTTTTGTCATTGTACATATGAATCATGTAAGATGACACACTTTACCTTTTTTGAAAATTATTTTGAAGTTTCAGATCATCCTGTCTTAGCTGAAAGGTTTAGAGCTTGTGCCTTATGTTCTGCATGCTTCTCATGTGGGTCAGAGGCAGAGAGTTCTGCTATTGTTTCCTTATACTACCTTAATGATTTGTCTTTAGTAGCCTCTTTAACTTTCATTATATGTTCCTGTATGACAGGGGCCTTCTGAGTACAGAGCTGCATAGCTGAAGCCTCTAGTCCAATTAAGACAGGCTTTGAGATAGGCAGATTTTCTATTAGCTGAGGTAAGTCATTATTATCATCAAACTGGGTATATTCTGAGAACATATGAATGGTCCCAGGTTGATCATTAGAATACATTGTGATAGTGCATTGGCAAGAATGCTATTAACACCAGAAACATATTTGATGCTAAAATCATATTTCACTATATTTTTGAGCTATCATACTTGTCTCCCAGACAAATTCTTCTGCTTAAGTAAATGGGTCAAGCCTTTGTAATCAGTGACCCACATGAATGGATATCTGAGGAGGATATCACAGTGTCATAACATTGCCTCTACCCCAGCAAGCATTTCAATCTTGTGCACTGCATAATTAGCCTGAGCTAACATGAGCTTAGCAGAGAAGAAGACAGCAACTTGGCCATCATTCTAATTCTTTCTCTATATAACTATTCCAGCAATACCACTAATAGAATCATATGTAACCAGCCATATTGGTAGGGCATCTATTGAGTAGTTAAGAGAGATCCATTAATGCATCTAGTATTGATCAACTAACTTTTTGATATCTTTGAAAGCTTATTGGTATGTAGATTTCTACTTGAACATGGATTTTGATTCTGTCATGAAAGATAGAATTCCCATTGGGATGCAGATAATAGCTATATTATCAGCCAGATATTTGACCAAACCTAAGAATCCCTATAATAATTTCCTCAATATTGGAGTCTTTCAATTTAAGACAGAGTCCACTTTATGTGGGTCTATTTGGATGTCTTGGCTATTGATGATCTGACCTAAGATCTTTATTTCTGAAGCAAGAAAGTGTAATTTTATAGCACTCAAATATAACTTTTTACATTTAAGCATATCAATCACTATCTTATAATGTTTGATATACTGGGCTAGAAACCAGATTCTAGGTCTAATAAAAAGGTAAAAAAAATCAGTCATAAAATACCATAATTTTCAAGTAACTTTCCAATCAAAAAAATTAATCTAAAATTTTAAGTTTTTATTATAAAAAAATGTATCTTTAGTAGGAATTTACAGTTCAAGCTTCATATTCTATAAATATCTTGTTTAATTCTTGTATTTACAAAATACTATCAGAACTTTGTATTTTATTTTATTTTTTTGACTAGAAAGTTACTTAAAAATTATTACATTTTATAACTGATTTTTCACCTTTTTATTAGACCTAGAATCTGGTTTCTGGCCTAGTGATATAGTCTTCTAAGATATCAAAATAGATTACAATATTATCAAGGTAGATGTCCATGAAGACACCAATATATGAACTGAAAATATGATTTATAAGAGTCTGATAGGTGGCAACAGCATTACAATCACCTTGTTGCATAACAAGACTGACCATATTACTATCAGGAGTTGTCATTGTAGTTCTCTCAATGTGTTTACAGATAACTCAGATATACTCATATACTATCAATAAGTGAATGGTATTTCTTTCTTGATATGCAGCATAAAATTCCTTCCATATCAGACAAAGGAGATGTGAGCTGAATTGTATTAGCATTACATTTTTGTAGATCTGCTACAATACAAAGTCTCAGTGAAATTCCATTAACACCTGTCCCTGGTTTCATTAACAGCATCATAGGCGACATGTTCCATATAGACATTATTTTCTATCATTCTGATTGTAAGTACACATCACACTTTTTATGCTAGCTGTTGCAGTGTGCATTGGGATACTTGCTCGGTCACCATGAGTAGACCTTACTTAGGTCCTTTAGAGAAATAGTATGGTTAATAGATTATAGAGGTGATAATAGTATATCACTTGCCTTATGACAGATTGGTGCTGCATATTCTCAGAGTATTTCTCATGCAGATTCAAGCCTATCCTCAAGAACCTCAGCAATGCAAGATTCAATTATGTGTAAGTGCTTACCTTCAATGGGTAATGTTTTAAAACTTCTGATCACAACTAAGGTAGGATTTAATCTCAGTGTGACTTGGTGTTGAAAAAGAAATGAAGTGCCTGGTATGAAATTGTAGTTGAGAAGGTTGATAATGTTGAAGTATTGTTGCTCATTAACTGACTGATATCCCAGCATTGTCTTACAATCCAAGTTGATTTCTATATGAGAACCTCATATCACTAATTGTATAGGTGATAGTTTTGCAAGCTCAAATGTTCTAAGCTTGAGTTGATGGGCCAGCTTAGCAGACATAAAATCAGAAAGAGAGCTGGAATCCAAAAGAGCTTGAACAGTGTAACTATTAATCTTAGCCATAATGAATATAGGTTCAGGAATTATTCTTCAGAAATCTCACAGCACTGCAGTGTTGTATTATATGGAAGTATTTTCTTCACTTAGTTGAGGTCAAGTGCTATTCAGCTCAATTAGTATTTCTGTATTATCAAAATCCTCTTCTATTGAAATGAAACTATGATCATTTGAGAGCCAGTAAGATAATTCTTTATCCAAGTTATCCATATTAAACATGGGATACTGAAAGCTTCCTACTAGTAGATGCTTGAATATAATAGTAACATAAGCATTTTATATATCAAACTGGTGATTTTTAAAAGTCTCATATTGAATATCTATAGCAACAGAGAGATAATTGTCATAAAGATAGACTGAGCTATCTTATCTTGATGAGCCTGAGAAATAGTAGAAGTGCCTAGCACTGGACCAGAAACTAGATTCTAAGCCTAATAAAAAGATGGAAAATCAGTTATAAGATATAATGATTTTCAACTAACCTTCTCAGTCAAAAAAACAAAATGAATTCAAAGTTTTGATAGCATTTTGTAAATACAAGAAGTAGATAAGATCTCTATAGAATATGGAGCTTAAAACTGTAAATTTCCACTGAAGACATATCTTTTTTATAATAAAAACTTAAAGTTTTAGATTTATTTTTTACATATACAAAATGCTGCAAAAACTTTGTATTTTATTTTATTTTATTGATTGGAAAGTTACTTTAAAATCATTACATTTTATGACTGATTTTTCACCTTTTTATTGGGCCTAGAATTTGGTTTCCAGCTCAGTGCTAGTCAGTTCCAAATATTCAGCCAATAACTTTTTTTATGAAATACTCAATTTTTATATTGTCATTCTTCTAGGTTTATCAAGAGCTCAGAGAGTGTACTTAGCAGGTCCAGGTAGATGTTATTACAAACATCATCTTCCATATCATCAAGCACAATATTGAAGATGTTAAAATAGGGTTCCACTGAGGCTGAGTTAAGTTGTTGCTGAGCACGTAGATCTTCAATGTCTGCAAAGTTAGGTTTAACATTGTAAGCTGCCATTCCAGGAGCACAATTACTATACTGTTCTCAAATTCAGTTGGCCTTAGGGCAATTTCTAGAAAAATAACCTAGTTCTTTACAAATGAAACATTTACCAGCAGCCTGCAGCTCAGTGTGCCATTGTTCTGTAAGTTGGTTTCCAAAAGAGGAGGCTTGAGGTGTTCTGTCACTGTTGTTACATTGGGTTTGTCATGCTCAATTGTGGTTGTTTTATGACAGATCTCATCAAGGGAGTCAAAGATGTAACTTGCAGGTCAGTGATAGATGATTACGGTTTGGGGACTGTTGATTACAGTGTTATAGGCTGGATTGACAATTATAGTTACAACCTTATATAGGGGGTTGATTAGAGCTAGAGTTATTCCCAGAAGAATGACTTTGGTCCTTCATACCTTTCTTGATATATCATGATGCCTTAATAAATTCTGCTTCATGAAGAACCTCATCCTAGGTGCTGATAAGAGGAGAGAGTTTGTGATCCCAGAGAAACTCCTGAATTGGAATATTTAGGTCATTCCAGAGTTGGATGACAGATTCTTGATCATTGACTGAATGTCCAGCAAGATGCATTAGACTTTGGAGACCATGAGTGTAGTCACAAATGATATATTCATATTGACAGAACTTCTCCAATTTTATCTGAATCTGAAGACAGAAATCTATGGGAAAGCAATAGTTGAATAGTCCTATAAAGAAGTTACAGAGTTATGCCTATCAGCAAGGATTTTCTGCAACAATGTTAGCATAGAAATTGTAAGCACAACTACTAAGATAGTTAGCTATCATTGACGGTATCATTTCATGTTCAATATTGTAGCTATTGATCATCTCTGTCATTTGCCATATGAAATGATGAAAGACCTCAGGATCAGGATGGCCATCATATATGCTAAAAGGCACTGGTTTCCAGGCTGGCTTCATTGGCCTTTCTCTTAGCCTTATGTTTATGGTGATGATGTTGCCTGCATTCCAAAGACAAGTTGGATCTAGAGCTAGAGCTAGAGTCATCTGATGAGGATGATGAAGAAGCTGCACTCAAAGATGATGATGATAAGGATAAAGGGTCTGATAGTGAGCCTTGTGATAAAGAGGCAGTTGACAAGGATAAGGAGCTAGAGGAGGATCTTTCATTGTTATTGCCACCAGGGGCTTAAAGTGAAGGTACTACAGTGCCAGAATATTCTTGACAACAATGAGAGGGGCCATTATTTCCCATTACAAACCCAAGATAGCTATTTGGAGCTATCTGACCTGCAGAAACTGCAGTGTTAGTGGTATCCTTTGAAGGATGAGTCTTTTAAGTATATTTCTTAGGTTTACTAGACTTCTGTTGAGGTTTGGAGGTCCCAGCAATGGACATAACTTTATCCACAATAGTCTCTGCTGAAGCATAAAGGTCATTCCATTGTTTCTTAGCCTTAGCCTTAGACTGAAGGTTCTTAGACTTAGTTGTCTTTGGTGAAAATTAGATATTACACTGTTGACAGGTGGTGAAAGCACTGGAGGTATACCCTACCTTATTGTGAGGTAAAGGAGATGAATTGGGCCTAGCAGCCTCAGCTTGTCAAGCTTTCAAAGCCTGTCAATATTTAAATAGGGCTACCTAGGCTTCTTTATTATATTTAGGATTATTCTGTAGGACATAGTCAAAATTAAATACTATAGTAGGATACAGCCTAAGCTCGTTCTCTTGAGCATCAGGATCTGAGTTCTTTGGCTGGAATATTTGCTGCACCTCACTCATGAGAATCAATAGTCTTGCCCTTACATCTCAAAGAGCCTTCTATGAAGATGTGAGAAGAAGTAGGATAATTGTGGACCTGATCAATACTACTTGGTAAAGAGGATCAACTCCAATCCTCCTTAGGCAGGTTGGTAAATTCAGTGTATACAGAAACAGCTCAATGCTGGGTGTTTGAGAAAGAAGGATGCTACCTTCTATTACCAATGAGAGGAGCAGGCTTGCCAGAAGAGCAAGGAGATAAGCTATGGTCACACTTGTGGGTAGCCAGAATCTAAGGAGCAGCACTGCTATCTTCAGGATTGACAGGTGTGGTAGAGATGTTATCAACAGGTTCATTGATAGTATCAGACCCAATACACTGGGTATAAGCCAGACTTTTTAGGCATAAAAGAGCAAAGAAAGATTTTAGAAAAAATCCTAGCTTTTTTACTAGACTTTGCACCCAAAAAAATTAAAAAAGATTCAGAATAGTTGTAAAATCTTTTGCAGTTAAAGAAGATAAAAGGACTTAGGATCTTTGGTCTCATAAAATTCTCTATCACTGAACAAACTAGTCTATTAGCTTATAAATCAACTTGTTAACTTGTCAACTTACTTACTAATAGTCTAATATAGCTTTAAGTTTACTAGTAAGTAGGTCAATAGGTCTGTAGGTTAAGTGATAGAAGTTTTCATGAGACTAAAGATTCTGAATCCTTTCATCTTCTTTAACTGCAAAAGATCTTATAATTATTCTGAATCTTTGTTAATTCTTTGAGATGCAAAATCTAGTAAAAAAGCTGGGATTTTTTCTAAAATCTTTCCTTGCTCTTTTATACCTAAAAATTCTGTATTATATCCAGTAACAGAAGAGTTGAGTAGGGAGTTCATGATGTTGTTGCTCACAGAGCTAGACACTGGAGATGCCTCTTAGAGCACAGAGTGCAATTGCAGAGAGGGAGTGTATGAGGCTACCTGACTGTACAACAGACCAGGCAATATCTTGGAAGATGATCACTCAGATGATCTATCTATCAAAGCAAGTGATATCAATGCTAAAGAGAAAGAGTCAATGTTTGTGTCATTAGGAGTATAATATACACCAGGTATAGTTGTGCTGCCAAGAGTGGCAGGCTCAGGAGCAGATTCTGAGCATATATGGTTATAAAGAGGGTAACAAGCAGCCATATGTCCTAGAGGGCAAAAGGAAACAGTTGTGGTGGAGTCAAGTCCTAGGTGAGGTGAGAGTGAGTTGTTTAAGAGAGAAAGAGGTTGAGAAAAATGTTGAGGTCAACAGACAGAACTCTCAGTTGATAAGACTGAGAGGGGACCAGAGAGTCAACTTTGTCAAGTGAGTGTAAGAGTAAAAGAGTTAAGCGCTACACTCAATAGTGAGCAGAGCAGTTAAAAAAATGTGATAACAAGCATCACATATCAGAGAGTCACAACAAGAGTAACTGGGTTAAGCAGTGGCATTTTGAGGTGAACTGAGAAATACAACTATCACTAAGCTGGAAACCAAATTCTAGACCTAATAAAAAGGTTTAAAAAATCAGTCATGAAATGTAATAATTTTTAAGTAACTTTCTAGTCAAAAAAACAAAATAAAATTCAAAGTTCTCATAGCATTTTGTAAATACAAGAATTAAATAAGATCTTAATAGAATATAGAGCTTAAAACTGTGAATTCTCACTGAAAACACATCTTTTTTATAATAAAAAGTTAAAGTTTTAGATTTGTTACAGGTAAAGCCCTAAGTCATTCTGGTTCAGAGTTCAAGTGAATGAGTTTGTAGTTCTGGGTCTAAGTAGGGCAGATGCACCTAGGTCAGGTTAAAGATCTAACTACATTATGTACAGGGTATATATAATTAGAGGGGATCCCCCTTTCTAGCCAATCAGGTAAATGAAATAAGTCATATGAGAATGAGAAATGAGTCATGTGGAATAGGGAATGAGTCATGGTATAAGATAAGAGGTCATGGGATGCATCAGAAAACAATAGGGTGAGAACAATACATGTGCTACATTGTGTGAGTGCTACAGTGTCTATGATGTGTAGTTAGATAATGAGTCTAGAAGGAAATGATGTCATAGTACAGATAAGATGAAAAAGAGCTAGATAACGTAAGAAAAAAGTATTGTTCATTATAACAAGATTTATTTTTTGCATATACAGAATGTTGCAAGAACTTTGAGTTTTATTTTATTTTTTTGACTGGAAAGTTACTTAAAAATCATTACATTTTAAGACTGAGTTTTCACCTTTTTATTGGGCCTAAAATCTGGTTTCCAACCTAGTGTATTGAATGAGGCTATATATATATGTTCTGAACTATAACCATGTGACCTTTCACCCAACCCAGCTGAAGAGACTATATACCGAGAACCATGCAAAACCTAATGCACATAGCACCCTATTCAAAGTCTAAAAACTGAGTAATAAACTGTTTGTAGTGCTGATTGCTACACAACATCTCCTATAGATGTCTATATGCTGTATTGAGTATAGGAAAGTTGCCACACTCAGACATCCTGGGGTATTACATTACCTCATTCATTAGGTTATCAACACTTCATTTATTGTGTAAATGATGTTATATTTTATTCAATCACTTCCCCACATTCAGTATGTTTTCATGATGAAAAAGGTAGCAAACAGTCAAACAGATAAACATGAAACATCTAAGATCAAACCGGAGAAGGCAATATTTTTAATGTAGTTAGCAGACTGAATAACATTACATATATAACATACCTAAGATACTTCTGTTCTGCCAAAATAGGTCACATATATATATGCATTGAGTCACAAACAAGGTACCACAGAGACAGAGCACTGAAGAGACTGAATAGAGAAGATAAAATACCCATTATATCTCAACTGGACAATATAGCAATGCTGAGAGGGGCACATTATCATTCAGATGTACTTCACACAGAGATAGACAGCAACCAGTGTAACATAGGGTGAGAAATATGAATAAACAAGAACAGCATTGAAAGAGACGAAAGAAAAGAGTGCTAAGAAACGCAGTAGCAGCATTGAAAGCAAACACGGAGAGCTGACAAGATCTCTAAGTAGGCATGAATTACAAAGAACGCAAGGTCAGCAAGTACTTTTGGACATCCATCCCTCTCTCATTAAGAACAGGAAAATCAAGCATCGGTAACGGTCACTTCGGCAACCTTTTCTGCCAACTCCTGCACGTCATCTTTCTTATCCTCTTCGCTTGCGTCCTTTTTGCCGGCGGCGGCACTAGCGAAACTGAACGAGGGTCGAACGTTCGCGGCTACGGCGCTAACCTTGGCAGGTTCGGGCTTGGGCGAAGAGGGGGTTGTGCCGGAGGAGGTACGAGACATGGGGATATCCCGTTGAGAACCCGTGCGCGACGAAGTCCGGGACATCGAGTGCTGAACCACTTTTTCCTTCACTAGCTCTCTGCCCTTTTCAATCTTTTCTTCTACAGCGGCTTCTCTAGCGGTAACATCTACCGGCCTGTTTAATGTGATGTTAGTATTATTATCGGAAGAGGGGGAAGGAGAATACATACCTTGCGGCTCCGAAAGGATTCGGGCGAGAGGCAGGGACGGCATGGGAGGGATTGGGAGAGGAAAGAGGAGATGGTACGGCCGAAGTAGCGTTGGACCGGGGAAGGAGTTCGAGTTTACGGCGGGAGAGCTGAGGTGTGGGGGGTGTCGAATTATTGGCTAAACTCGTGGTTAGCAGAGGAGAGAGAAGAGTCGACGTCCAACTTACGTGAGGTGCTGTTTCGCGAGACTGGCCCACGTGACCGCCTCCAGTTGTCCTCTTCTGGCGGGCTAGGAGTATCGGTCTCGCGAGGAGGGCCTCCTCGAAGACTTCCAAATCTGGGACCGGGAGAACGTTCCTCAGGAGGACCGGATGGTTTGAATTTGCTGCCTTTTGACCAAGTATCTTCTGAATCAGCAGGACCCGTCGGTCCCGCATCTGGGCTTCGAAGACCCGAGCCTCGGCGTTTGTACGAGGACTCTTCGGGTGGGGGCGCACGAGCAGCGGGGCGGGAGGATCGCCAATCGTTGACGACGTCAGCGTTAGTTGGGGGAGGAGGTTCACGAGAAGGTAGGCCTTCAGATCGAGGTCCCCTTGGGCCACCTCGGGAAGGAAGGTCGGGGAGAGGACCGTCGCGACGCCAGGGAGCGTCAAACTTTTCATCGTCAAAACCACCGGCTCCGCCACCAAATCCACCTCGCTCTTTAGCTAATGGTGAATGAGAACGGTGCTGAAAGAAATTGATGGTATGAAAACTTACGAGGTTCTGCAACACTGACTCGAATGTTACGACCAGCAAGGCTCTGAAAGGGGTGTTATTAAAGAGGATAGGAACTGCACAGAGTCAGACACACCTCCCCGGATTTGGCCAATGCCGCCTTTAGACCGTCAAGATCAGTGAACTCAACGTAACCGAAGCCTTTCGGTCGATCATCTCTATCCTTGATAATCTTGACAGATTTGACCTAGGAAGTGCAGAAAGTGGGATAAGCACCAAAGCAGAATATGTAGGGTACGGACTGACGTTAGGTGCACCGAAAAACTCTTCAAGGTCTGTTTCGACGAGATCAAAGACCAAGTTACCGATGAAGGCGGTATATGGAGGTTCCGTGGGAAGAGGAAGGTCTTCACGAGGAGGCCCGGCTCTGTCGGCTACACAAGATAGTATTAAGCACAAGAAGTGAGTCAGGACCAGGCAGAGGGCGTACGTCGAGAGGAAAGGAAATCGTCCCTGCGCCTGTCACCTGGGCGAGCATCCGAGTCTGAACGTGCGGCAGCTAGATTATCGTGCAATCAGAGGGCGGGCGGACTAAGAGTGGGCCAAGGATGCTTACGAGCGGTGGGTAATGAGTCCATCTCGTCTGCCCACGATCCTAGAGCTGCAGCACAATAAGTGAGTAGATCGAGACAGGAACGACATATTGAGTACGAACTGGAGTCCCCTAAGAACTCGTTTAGAGACATTTTCTGTGCTTTCTTGGGCGCTGTAAGAGACGAGTGAGCGGGCTGGATAAAGCAAACGGATACGATGGAACATACCCATATTGTGTTTATGTTTTGGTTCAGAAACTGAGAGACAAGGCTTTAAGTTAGTGGATGAGAGTAGGCGGAAAGCTGCTCCCTTGGCGTCTTTCTCCGAGTCCCAAATTTCTCATTTTGGCCACGAGCGTCTATCCCGCAGCGTCCGGAGCCGTACTCGACATCGACACAGACATCCTCCTCGTCGTCCACAACATCATACACAACAATGATCCTGCTAGAGGTACGCTCACCAGTCTTTGCTCATTATCGATATAAGCTCAATGTCTTGTAGCCCCACAACTACATTATCCAAACAACTCTCGCAGAGAAATGCACCAAGTTAGTCTTGGACCTGCATACACCCTAATCCCTTCTGACCCTCCCGCAGGCCATCTTCTCTTGATGTCCAGTTCGTCGACTTTGATAATGTCCGCTTCCATCTCTCTTCTACAGATCGCAAGACCGCTCTCTTACTCTCCATGAGCATTCGGTGCTGGGATGAACTGCTCAAGTATGGTGTAAATGATGTCCTCAAGCGCGAGTACGGATCCATGGTCAGGGCGGAGCCCGAGCCAGAGTACAACGTCAGTCTCGATCTCGACCTCGAACAGTTTCCTCCAGAAGGAGGTCAGTATACTGTCTATACTGTCCTACCGAAACTCATCGCTTCTCCTAGAACAACGCGATGCATTCATCAAGTCAATCGCAATGATTAAACGAAATGCCCTTGCCGCCCCGTTTGAGCTCGCTTTTCAGAGTCAAAAGCAGCTAGAGAATGCTGGATCTGGCCAGGGTGAGCTCATGGCCCTTCATTATCGTGATGAAGAAGCCATCTACGTCCAGGCTTCTCCCGATCGTGTTACTGTCTTCTTCTCTACCGTCTTCAAGGAAGAAACCGATCGTATTTTTGGAAAGGTCTTCCTCCAGGTGCGTCTCACTCTTATCACTCGGGTATTATACATACCCAACTCTTGCTCGTTAGGAATTCGTCGATGCTCGACGTCTACCGACGATTCAAAGCGCTCCTCAAGTTCTCTACACCACCCGCGACCCCCCTCTCGAAATCCGTCATGTTCCTGGCCTCATCGACTCTGAAGACGTCGGTTATGTCACTTTCGTCCTCTTTCCCCGACACTTTGCCCATCCGGAGGTAGCTGCCTCGACCATCAGTCACATCCAACTCTTCCGTGACTACCTCCACTACCACATCAAATGTTCAAAGGCATACATGCACTCCAGGATGCGGTTCCGCGTGACCGAGTTCCAAAAGGTGCTCAACAGAGCAAAGACGGAGGCCGCGGTTTCCGATAGGAAAACAGCAAGGTATGTCGCCGATGACCTGTCGATTTACGCTTTCTTATCCTTTGACGTAGTGGTCGCTCGATGATTCGATAGAAGTAAACAGGACCGGAACTGTATTATAGTACTCACAACTGCTCATACAATCAGTATACCTTTTGCCCTTCCTTGGTCCAAAGGCTGTCGCACTATGCTACTTTCGCGAAATAACCACTCGTTTGGTATCCTCGGGTATAGCTACTCAATTCATTACCGTGATAATCACAAGTTAAAATGAAACCCTTGCGTCAAAGGTTTGTTTTCGAATGGCGAACTCGGTGGAATTTAAGTCATGGTTCGGATGTAGAAGCTGTCCACTGTGATAGTCTAGGCTTGTCCATGACCTCCGTCTCCTGTTTGGGTTATAGTCGATTTAAATGCGGTAGTTCGGTCAACGACGTTATATTGATAGTCACCAATCTATCTCCTACCCTCAACTTGTCACAGAGAGTCCTTGAGGTAACTTCATTCTTGAACAATTTGAGCTCGTCGACCGCTTTATAATGAATGAATCAAAATTTAGCAGGCCAGTACGATACTCGTTCGAACTCACACATACTTGCCAGTGTTGAATAAATCTCTGTTCGGACCTTGAATACTCTACATATCCACACATGTAGTATACACTTATGCGTGATGATCGTTATTCAAACATATAATCTTATAGTCTATTGGTGTTCGTCATTAACAGAACATTCCACGACCACGTGCCCCGTGGGCGTGGTCGACGATTAACGCCACGATCCGCCACGATTAAGTTGTTGAACAGCATCCTACAGGATACTCTAGGATATCTGGTACGTTGTTCAGTTTCACAACGGTTCTCCAACTTAACCAAACGCTCTGATGCGCCATCATAGATCCATCCTCCTAACGCAGCCAACGACACCACTATAATCATGGATCAGGCCGAACTTGGCGTAGGACGCCCTACGAACGTTAGCAGACGCACCAAGCGAGTCGTCTCTCCGGGTGGAAAAGCTCTGCAGATTGCTGAGATGCTGCCTCCTCCACCCAAGAAACGGAAGGCTGCTGTTCTGACACCCGACAATGCCGAGAATGTTATACGCAACGCATTCGACCTTACAATGTTTTCTAAATCTCTCGCGAGACAGCCGGAAGCCATGCAGGATCTGGAGGCTCTGATCAGGTTGATGACGCAGTGCGTTGTTGATCAAACGGTATTGGATGATTGTTATCCGTTTAGCATGCATTGTCTGATTTTCTTAAGATTGTACCCTTTTCTAGTGTTTCCAGACGCCATTTGAGACTACTTGGGCTTGATGTCACCTACCGAATGACCCTTCACCCAGACTTGGTGCGCAAGGCAAACCAGGAGAACTCACCATCAAACTGTACCCTGCAAGCTGATACAATCAATAGCATGCAGAAACATTTCAATGTTTCAGTAAGTAGTATGGTAACTCCTCAATCTGAAGCTATATCTGAACATTTTCTAGAAAGAGGCTGGTTGTAGATGCATCATTGACCAATATCTTCTTGCTGCTGTTGTCTATGCCCAAGAACAAATTGACACAGACAAATCCTTGCAATCATTCCTCCGTATGACATACAAGATTATGGACCCACATATCAGTGTTTTCACTGAACTTCCTGTTCCCCACACAACCATCACATGTGATAATGGCAATGTGTCTTACACTTTCCATGGAGTGCTGGATTATGCCATTGGTTTCATTGAAGCAGCTGATATTTGTATGTTTTATTTCTCTTGTATTTCTAATTGACATTGATTGAGCATTTTGTAATAGTATCCCTTGGGCGTGGATCAATAGGTCTAGATGCTCATGAGGCATTGAGTGGTATTGTTGAGGCCAAGAGTCTGACTGAAATGCAAGATGCTGTTCCCCAGATCATTACTCAAGTTCTTACCATTCTAGTTCTAACGTGGGTTGTTTATTGACTCAAACCTTTCCATTACACTGAATTGATTTATATCAGGGAGAAGAAGAGTTTCACTGGTGCCCTGACAAATGGTGCACTATGGAGGTTTTTCACTGCCTATAACAAAGATTCAGATATCAAGATTTATATGTCTCCTGAGTTTGCTGGACAGAGTGACAATGGTGTTATCATTGAATTGCTCAAGGATATGGTGAGTGTATTACAAAAACTAGAAAAACTAGGATCTGATGTAAGAGTTATTAGATTTTACATCCAATCTCCCCTATGGTGTCTACAAACTTTGATGATAAGGTTGAATATAAGTAGCTATAACACTACCCAAACCAAGAACAGATTAGCAGATGTGCAAGAAGTGTAGTAGCATCTCTCAGATCTTATCATTTCAAGGTTGTATAATATTGGTACTTACTTTTTGATATGCAAGTTCAACAAGTAGGGCAGCTGTAGAAAATAAGATATAATAGAATGACAGTGAGAGAGTTCTTGTGTGGTACAGACTCAGGCAGGCAATTGTATGCTGCATACTGCACTGTCTTCACTATGACATACTTAACTACCTAAGAAAAGGTGAGAGATGATCAAGTAAGCTGATACTGTAACACCACCAAGAAAATGTATCATGTATCAATAAACTTTAACACAATCAGTCTTTCACCCCATGATTCCCATCACTCACAATACCAATGTCATGAAGAATCTAACCCCTGATGATCACTGCAATTATGATATATCTGGTACATTCACAAACTAGAATTTGGTGCGCTATGAGAGGGGGCAGCTATAACTTCCTTCCATATGAACTCCGCCATCTGGTGAACCATCTCCGTCGTGCATTTATGTCCTACCCCAGCCTCCAATATCACCTTTTTCACGCCGTTCGGTCCAACATTGAGTTTCTCGAAGAACGGCTCTGTAGCGGCAAATGGAACGAGGAGATCCTCAGCTCCAGAAAGAGCCAGTATCTTCTTCCCGTAGAATGGGTTCGATGAGTCCGATGATTCGTACGGGGCATGGACGGGGTCGTTGGCTTCGATGACTTGGCGAAGAGATTCGGGAAGGTATGGGGGTTTGAGCTGTATTCCGGATGTCTCTGCTCTTTTCGACATCAAGGCAAGGTAATCCGCACCACCTTAAAGTGAGTAACACATTAGCCAAGTCGGTCAGATCAATGCGTCCGGGCCCATACTACTCACCAATGATTGGGATTCCTACCTTTACCCGAGGATCTTGGTCAAAGAAATATCATCTCTATCCCCTGTCAAACTCGCAAAATGATCGACGGTGCTCACCATTTCGTAAAGTGATCCAAGCCGAGTGGCCACCTAAGCTCACGCCAGAGACTGACCACTGTTGAATAGACATCTCTCCGTTTGGATACAGAAAGGCTGGTAGGAAGTCGATCAAAAAAGAAACGTCCTGAGCGGACCCAACTGCAAGTTCAACGTTCGCCACTGAGCATGCAACCACAATTTCTGTTCAATAGGAGATCTTACCTTGAATACTGTACATGTCCACACTAGTAATATGTCAATCAGTACCATGAGTTTATCGTTTATCATCATCGGTCATACTTACGCATGGCGATCGTTGTTCAAACCAAATTCATTCCATCCTATGTTCGCCAAGGAGTTGACCTCGCGAGAGCCATGATTTCGGTGATCCTAAGTGGCATGAGACGTCAATACCTCTAAACATGAGTCATGACGTACAAAGGTGACGACAAGTAGGTCAAGATTGGACGATGAGGCCCGATCTTTCTCAGAGATCTCCTTCAGAAGTTGCTCAGCGACCCCCTCATTGTCGGCTGAAGATCTCGTACGCCCGTGCAAGAGGAACAAGACAGATATAGGACGAAAAGTGCTTGGCAAAGAATACACATTGACATTCAATCCTCCAATGAGCAAAGTATTCTTCGAGACTGACATGGCGGTATGAAGTCTACATACAACAACATCGTATGAATTTCAGTCCGACATGATTATGAAAGCAGCATAGGCATAACAGAAATTACACGAAGTCGCTCTAATGACCCCAAGAATCATGGATGCATTACTACCGGCCTACCCGCGGGGAGTACCAGACTCTAACTCTATAATAAACGTGTCCAGAGAATCGTCAGAAGTAATGAACTACCAGCGGTTGCTTTTACCACCGTAGCCTGAATCTTGGCCACCACCACCGCCGTAACGGCCTCCTCCACCTCCTCCACCACGTCCACGTCCGCCGCCACCATAACGACCTAAACGGTATGTTCAGAATATAACAGCCAAATGAGGAGTGAATCTACTTACTGCGACCTCCGCCACCACCGCCGAACATGGCCATTTCCTCGAGCTGAGAAGGTACGTTGGCTTTGGCTTCCCGAAGGATGTTGATCAGTTCACGAGCTGACTTGGCATTATCAGTGGTAAAGTAAGTGTACGAGGTACCCTTCATTCCAGCACGCTGTTATCAAAAGAGTCAGGGAGGGATATGTAGACGATAGAGTGAAGCAAAACGTACGCCAGTACGACCGATACGATGAATGTAGTCTTCACAGTTGTTAGGGAAGTCATAGTTCTATACAAGGGTCAGTTTGATGTAGACGAAGAGTGGAGAATGAATGCGTACGATGACATATCCTACATCCTTGACATCTGTGCGTTTGAGGCACGAGTAGATCAGAGTAAACGATCAACGATAGAAGAGCACACGAGACAAGTTGATTGATGGGGGTCATAGAAGAGAAGATACCGTCAATATCAACAACACGCAGAGCTATATGCAAGCGCTCCGAGATCCACTGTGGAACGAAGTCATAGCAAGCAAGCACACCCAACAGTCCAAGGGCAACAACCTCAACCTTGAGAACGGTAGAAAAAAGGCGGTTGAGGAAGAGAACGTCCGAGCTACAGACAGGCAAGTTCTTGAACGCGCAATGAAGTAAGAAGAGATTAGCGAAGCACAGAGTCCCAAGTTATCTGCTGCATGAAGTCCATAACCATTACCATACCAAGAACGGTTGAGTGTTCATGTTACAGTGACCACCCTAAGACGTTGCAGAACTCGGCAGAGTGGCAACGCAACGAGGGCCGGGGATAAAGGTTAGAGGGAACCTGTAGCGCAAACACTGGGATTGTCCGCAAGTCTCAAAATGCACGTCGATTACCTTGGCCTGCCTTGCTCCAGTGACGACCCAAAGACCTACAAGTGAGTACCCGGACCCGCGACAGTTCGTACTGACCGGACATAGTCCTGAACACGGATTACGTGTCCCCGCTCGCAGCGCTTGCAGCAGAAAGTAAAAACATACCAAGACCACGGGAAGCCACATCGGTGGCGATGAGAATGGGGGATCGACCCGCTTTGAATTCTCCAAGCACCCAATCACGCTCACGCCTGTGACGAGAGTGAGACAAGGAAAGGAAAAGACGGAATAGGTGCTTACTGTTCCTTATCACCGTGGATGGCCAAAGCGGGCCACCCATCTTGACGGAGATACTTAGTAATATCGTCGGCGACACGCTTAGTGCCAACAAAGATCAGGACTTTTGCATTTTCTTGACTGATCTGATCCAGGTGCTTAATGAGTTTAGAACGCTTCTCAAAGTCGCTGCAAACTTCAACGAGCTGCTGAATGTTGTGGTTCGCGGTGAGTTCAAGAGAGCCAATGTTAACTTGAATAAAGTCACGCAAGAAGTCCTAAAGGAGAGATTGTGCATCAGATCATGATAAGAGAGGGAGCGCGTTGTAACATACGTTAGCGAGCTTCTGGACATCCTTTGGCCAGGTGGCACTGAACATGAGGGTTTGACGATCCGGGCGGATCTGGCTGACAATTTTTCTAATCTGGGGTTCGAAACCCATGTCGAGCATACGATCGGCCTCGTCCATGACGAGGTAAGTCACTCGACGAAGGTTAGTTTTGCTGGTCTCGAGCATATCAATGAGACGACCGGGGGTAGCAATAACAACTTCGACACCACGCTGAAGGTCGCGGATTTGAGGGCCCTTGGGAGCACCACCGTAGATAGCTGTGTTTCGGATGCGAGAGTTGGAGCCGAACTTTGTGCATTCTTGCTGAATCTGGACGGCAAGTTCACGAGTAGGGGCAAGGATAAGGGCAATGGGGCCGTCGCCGGGAGCGAGGAGAGGTTGGCTGTGAGGGAGTTAGAGATGGAGTAAGGAAGAAGGAATATTAGCAATACTTACGCATTAATGTGTAACATGGCAGGGAGAGCGAAAGAGATCGTCTTTCCACTTCCGGTCTGAGCAATCGCAACAAGATCACGACCGCTGAGAGCCATTGGCCAAGCCTGGCACTGAATAGGAGTTGGGGCATCAAAGCCCTGGGCACGGATGGTAGTCATGATATAGTCGGGGAAGCCAATCTCGTCGAAGGAAGAGACGGGTCGGGGAACACCTCGCCCTTGGACCTGAGAAAGAATGAGATCAGTTGAAAAGACAATTACGAAGAGATATACCAACCTTCATCTCCTTGTTCTTCCTGAATTCTTCGATTTCCCTGTCACTTCGGGCAGAGACACGCTTGTCCTCGACGTAAAAGTTTTTCTCGAAGTGCTCGAGCTTGGTGGAATTCCAGTCGATGGTGCGGAGACCACCACCGAGGTTGGACATTTTGTCGTCGCCACCCCATCCACCTCCACCTCCGCCGCCGTGACCACCTCCGTAGCCTCCACCACCACCACCGCCATAGCCACCACCGTAACCGCCGTAGCTGCCACCGTAACTCTGAAAAGAGAATGAGTAATGTTGTTATGAGCAAAGGTTTTTGTGCGGGCTACTGACCATTTTTCTAATGAAGGGTTAGGTGAAGAGAGTGTCTCTGTTTTAAAAAATGGAGAGGCTACGGAGAGGAGTGAAAAAATGAGGAGAGATGAGGGGAGAAGGAGAGAGCGAGCGTCCGTTCTCCCACAATCCAATGCTTCCGCCTTGCTGACTAAGCCCGTCCCAACATGGCAGGTGTCGTGGATCATGATTAAACCAAAGATTGAATTGAATGCCAAACGAATGAAGGTGATTACATTATTTACAGTGAACAAAACTAATACCAGAACCAATATAAGATACAATAGCTGTAAGAACAGATGCACAGCCTCTGCATGAACCGGGTAGTGTATGTGACAAGAGCGATAGCAAAAAGAAAAACAAATGCGACGACCGGTGAATCATCTACGAAAGGTATAAGGGTGTCCTAAAAGATTTCAACATAAGTAGAGGGAAGAGAGTGTACGAGTAACACGATAGCATGGCAATAGATCCTATCCACGTTGTGTCAAATCGCGTACACAGATGATTTGAAAAACAGCTTACCAGATAGATGAGATGGGACATAGGGATAAAAACAAGGGTTCACATAATTATGCACCGATCGATACGATTTCGCGACTTTGTCTTTTCCTTTCGCTTCTTCAAAGGTTCGTCGGGATATCTCCGTCGCATTTGACCTAACAGGTCATGGAACACGTCCGTAACGTGCCAGTTATTCTTGGCCGAAGTCTCGTAAAACGGTAGCCCCCATCTGGCTGCGAGATCTTTGATAGTATCCCGCGTTACCTCCCGTTCACGTGCCTTTTCAATTGCCATTAGACGTCGGGCGCAAACTATAACCCACGGCAAAAAGGGAGCACTCACGAGATCCATCTTTGTACCGACGACGACGATGGGAATGCTCTGCTGTAAGCGATGTGCCATCAGAAAATCAAGCAAATCAAAGCAGCGGTACACAGCAACGTACGCCTTCCTGAGCCTTGATCATTTGAATCTGCTGGCGGATGTTGTCGACGTCCTGTAACGTGCTTTCCTGCGTAAGACTAGGAATGGTGGCTCAGTCGGTGGGTGGGATGAGAATGGAGGGGATTTGAAAAAAGTACCTGAAAACCAGTACAAACCCGCGCGCTCTCTGTATCGGATAAGCAGGATGGTCCTTGGATGAGGAAACCGGAGGTACCTTGATGTACACTTCGTTCAAAGCAGTGAACTGTTCCGCGCCAGCCGTGTCCATGATCTCGAGCTGATCAAAAGTCGCCAAGTGAGCATTTTGTAAAGAAAGCAACGGGAGGACGTACGAGACAAGTCTCCCCCTCGGCCTGGACATCGCAAGCGTATTCCTCTATGGTGCCAAGGTTTGAGTTTCAAAGCGAGTGCATGTATACGGACATAACGGGACGCGCACCTTCAATAGTAGGATTGTAATCGGACACGAACCGACCTTGGGCAAAACGAACGGTCAGGGCCGACTTGCCCACCCCTCCAGCTGGATGAAAAGAGAGATATGGATGTGATATAGGATCCCAGATGGGGGATTGGACATACCTCCCAAAACGACGACTCTGTACTTGCGAACAAGCTCCCCCATTGTGTGAAAAGACTGTGGAGGATAGGAAAAGAATGCAAGGGCTTGTGCGGGGGCTTGTGCGGGGCTGGAGAGGTTTTAGGCAGGGTAGATGGGAGGAAGGGAAAGATCAGAAGGGATAGGACTGCAGAGGCATGAAGTCGAGTCTGAGAACTGTTGCATAGATCACGACTCCTTCTGCTGGCACTTCCGAGCCACCATCCCCAATTAGGCCCTTTCACGTGCCCGCGTATCAAATACCCCTCCTTGCATTCAAACCACCATGGTTAGACCAAGAACCTTCTTCGACTTGGCCGTAGACAACCAGTCCGTTGGAAGGTCAGTATCATTTACTGTTACTTATTCTTGTTCTCATCTTCCTCAGGGTCATCTTTGAGCTCTTCAACGACACAGCGCCCAAAACATGCGAAAAGTAGGTATGTCCGCACACTCCTCCATTCATTACTCTTCATAATCATTTCCCCTCGACGCGTTTCAGCTTTAGAGCATTATGTACTGGAGAAACGGGCATCTCCCCACTCTCAGACAAACCGCTGTACTACAAGAGTAGCATCGTTCACCGCTCGATCACAGACTTTATGATCCAAGCTGGAGGTACGTGCCTCTGCGCTCCATTATGCCCTTACATTCATCTTTTTCTCAGACTTTACCAAACGGAACGGTATGGGCGGCGAGTCGATCTACGGTGGCCCATTTCCCGACGAAGACCTCACAAGACCTGTAGATTCAGAAGGGTACGTCATTGCTGACCCTTCTTTCAATCAATATCTTAAGCTTCTATACAACAGACTTCTATGTATGGCCAACAAGGGCCCGGACACCAATGGATCACAGTTCTTTATTACCCTTCGCGACTGTCCTCATTTGAATGGAAAGCATGTCGTCTTTGGGCGTGTTATTCGAGGATACGATGTTGTTCAGAAAATTGCGTCAGTGCCGGTGGACGAAAAGGACCGACCGACGAAACCAATCGTTATCGTTAATTGCGGAGAGCTGGTCATGCGGTCCAAACCTCAGGAAGAAAATCCAGAAGGTATGTCCGGTTCATATCGTGAATTTCTGAGCTCATATTGACGTACGCGTTTGATAGCTAAAGCCAAGACCCATGAAAAAGACGCTGCTTCCTCGGACGAGTCTGACCACGGAGCTCGTAAGAAACGAAGACACCGACATCGATCACCGTCTAGAAGCGGTGGCTCCGATACTTCAGACTCTGACCAGGATAAACGTGAACGCCGGAAACATCGCAAGAAGACCAAGAGCAAGCACAAGAAGCGTGACACCTCGAAATCAAGAGGAGATGACCCTGTCGATGATTCCAAGAAGCCAGGGGCTGAACCTGAAGAAGAAACCGAGGAACAGTATGATGCTAGGTTGGAACGAGAAGAGAAGGAGCGGATAGAGGCGGGTCGAAGACGAGAATTGGAACGGATCAAGAGAAGGTTGGAGGACGAAGCAGCTCGTGCAAGTACAAATGGTGTCAGATTCAAGGGTCGGGGACGGATGAAGTACATTGACCCCGAGCTTCAACATAGCCGTTGATGACAGAATATCTTCCATTTTCGTGTTCAGATTCCATTGTACATTTCCTAGTACTACGCATCGCCCACATTACATGCACTCCACCGCCTTTCACTTTTCTAATACAACGATATCTTAGTGACAGGAGCCCTGAACGACTATCAAAAACACTCACTACCCGGAAGTTTCAACCACTTCGGTATCTTCACCGTCCCGGTTGCTGACCCTAAGGTTAACGGTCTGGATGAGGGACCGGGGGTGGAAGAGGCGGACGCTGTGTTTGACTCGGGGTCCGGCGGAATTGGGAGATCCTCTGCTCGTTCCAAGACTGAGGGATCCAGCGGCGCAGGAATAGTCACATCTAGACAACAATCAGGGTTTGGGCGCAACATAAAATATATGCATACATACGATTCAACGACTCTTCCAAGAATTTGAGATGTATGATGGACGATGGGGCAAGATGGAGCTCGTATAGAGAAAGGTCGCGGACTTTCGGGTCTGATACCTTCAGTTCACGCTTCGGTGGTGTTTGGTCTGTATATTTGGATTAAAGGTTGGAATAATGATAAACTAGCATATAGCTTACATAGAACAAACTTGATAGGCTTGACATCTTCCCGCAAGCAACCGCGTACAAACGCATAGACAGACTTGATCTTGTCGGTGGAAGGGAACGTTTTCTCTAACTGTGTCCGGTCTGTGAACCTTATACGAATCCTTGTCTATACGAAATGGCATTCCTGTTATCCATAAACTCGCTTGTAATGAATACACTTACAGTAGGGTACTTGGCTCGTTTCACTTTATCCTCTGCCTCACGCATCGTCTGTGTCCTGAGGGGTGCATTTGTCAAGGCTTCTCTCCGAGCCGAAAGTGAAGCCTGAGCAGCTTTCAGGTCTGCTGCACTAGGCTGGAAGTAATCATCTGGTAGATCACCTGTTGGACAAGGGAATAGAGGTAAGTGACTTGTCGAAATCGATCGACGAATTGTCTAGCGTACGAAGAGTAGCCGAAGTCGATTGAGGAGGACGATACACTCTAAACTCAGGCTTTGGAGGTTCTGACGATTGTCCCTCGTCAACGGCTGGAATCGCAGGAGTCGGCTCAGTAGGGGCTACAGATTGATCTGCAACGTTGGCCGACATAGTGTCCTTTATGCAGTAGGACAAAGATGAAGAGACTTGTAGGATGTAAAGGTTGCAGTGTTCAAGATACTGGCTCGGGAGAGCTCAAGCTAGTTTACAGTACAAGTAATGACGACAGCCAACTGAATTTGCTAATCAACATACACGTTGCACCGCCTCTACACTGATCACCTCCAAGAAGCTACTACTGACTATAGCACTTTGTGAATTCGAGTTGATGTGGAATAACCTGTAGGACATTGTAAGTATGTAATTGGGCGACTGGTCAAATCAAGTAAAAGTTCAGAATGTAAATAGTTGTCTCATTGTCTTTGCCCCAGAACACGCTGGCGAGCGGTCCCTTTGAATAAGGCGAAAGACGATCGAACGCAAATTACAAAAAGTACCATCATTAAGAAAGTGACTAGAGAGAAACTCACCAAATGGAATGTTGGAAAACAAGAAAGGGAGTGCTGTATGAGACGAATTAATATTTGAGTATAAAATGTGTTTGTACGAGTTTGGTTTCTGTGGCTATTGCGTCAGGGCAGGACGAGTAGATCCGTTTTACAAGTTACAGCTTAAACTGCTCTTAAACCTCGTATAAAATCCTATATAGACTGGAACTTTGAAACCTTGAATTCTTGATGTCTCACAATCACTCTCATGGAAACTGCAATGACGAAAGTCACGATCATGATCATGGCATACCTGAAGGAGAGGGTCCCAGAGATATTCTCTATGCCCGGATAGATCGTCCAAACGTCATCGCATTGAATTCCGAGTCTGGAAATGGCCCAGAAGTTATAAAACCATGGGATCAGCGTTTGGATGAAGCTGTGGTATAATTCCTTCACCTCTCTTTTGTAGTCCCCGTTCATTAACCCACATTGACAGTTTCTGGAATCAGATGCGGACGACCAGATGTGCATATAGTTTCCCACTTCACGCCAAGCAACACAGGTATACTGAATGGCTGACCTTCTAGGATCATCCGAGTACCTTTCACAGGTTCTGTGAAACTCCGCGCCCTCCTCCTCAAGGCTGGCCCGGCAGATCAAACTCCTGCCAAGGTCTCATTGGTCAGTTGACAAAACACCACCTTCTGGCCATGTTGCTTAAATCGTCGACCTACCTGTCTCATAGTATAGCAATGTCGATCACCTCGACTTCTCTGATATTGCTGGTCTAAAGCCCACACAGGAGTTCAATGTTGCGCAAGGACGAGAGGTCGGCGAGTACCACGTCATGTTAGTCCTTACCTCAATCAGAAGGCCCTGTCCGTTCGCTGACACTTGCATCAAGGTCGGCTAAGTTTCCCAGTGTAACGTCAATTACCCTCTTTTTCCCCGCATCGCAGGGGGCCGACACAACTCGTGTTTATTACGTTGGCTTCTTGGGACAATGGTCCGAGGTATCACAAAAGTTACAAATCCTTCCACGCCGTGGCTGATTGAACTTCTTTTTTTCAGAAGAGGACAGAGCCGATTGTCACTGTTTACGAGTCCAAACCAAATTTGGCTGACCATGAGAAAATTCAAGGCTTGCAATCGAATTTCAGCGCACCTCCAACGTAGCCGCCAACAGGCTTACCATCGAACTTGTCAATCCGAAATGAAGAGCAATGAAGACCATCGAGCCATCACTCTTGTATTTTTATCACTGTCCCTGTCATGTTTCAAGCTGCCTCTCATCATGACGCCATGTGTATTTTACCGTGCATGCGTGCAATTTGTTATTCGTACAGCTCTTTCGTCAGGAGTTGGTCGTATTCAGGTCGTTTTGTGGATCGTACCTAAGCGTCACTGCCTTTCCTCCTTGCGAAATCACACTTGATGATGGAAACGACCGGTCGCCGCCTTGCGTCACATCCACTGGTGACTCCGATGGTGGTTGAGGTACTGTACCTCTTCAGATAATTTCCAATGGATAGGTCCGATAGACATCAGTTTGAGTTGACCAATAGAGCCGGCTGCAAGTCGGTAGAGGTCGCAGTTACCGCACCTGCCGTAATGTTTGCAAACCGCATAGTTCATGTCCTTTGAACACTAGTATGGCATGGGAAGTACCATCTAAGGAAATGTGCTAACCACTTTTCCTCAACAATAGAACAAGCTGTGTAAAGTATTGGATGAGTAGTCCGTCGGCGCTGCTTATCAATACACAATCTTAACATAAATACTTGACTGTTCAATGTCCAGTTTGCGAGATAGATCCAAGGAAGTAGTTTTGGTTCCATTCGAATAATCGACCGACGTGTAAGAAGCACATAACAATACAATTTTCCGAGATCGAAGGCGTTCTTAATAATGGTATTACTTCAGCCATTCAGTACACGGGGAAATCGCGATCTACGTCTTTCGCCCAAGCACGTAAACCACCAACGAGATCCTTGACGATACCTGCCATTCCTGCGTTACGAAGGACATCAACCGCCAACTGAGAATCGTTTCCGAGGCGACAGACAACATATGTCGCCGTTTCCTCGGGTGGCTCGTCCCGCGTTACCTTGGCGGGATCGGCGGCAAGTTCTGCCAAAGGCACATCTGGGAGTAAGTGGTAGGACCATGCCAAAATGGAAAGAAAAGCCGTCAGGTCAGCGATCAGCATCAAGCTGACGCATTCGCAGGAGGAACGTACTGATGGAATTGGGTAGGTGGCATATCCCGAATTCTACCGGCGGCCGGACATCAATTATGCGTACCCTCGTCTCAGATTTCAGCGACTCATCTAGGTCCTACAATCCCAACGACCAATTCAGCTGACTGGAGCAAACTGTAAAGTTCAACTAGGACAAAGCTGACCTGAGCATGAATGCGACTGCCTGGGGTGCCCATCTCCATTCCTTTAGACACCCAGTCCGGTCTCTGGCCCCCGCAGAATGCAACATAGTCTAGTTCAGAGATAGATCCTATCTTCTCGCCTTCGTTTCCGCATGCAGGGCATGTGGCGCGACGTGATCGAAGCTTGATGTTTCTGAATTGAGGTGACGACAACGCAGAGAAGATGAGAAGCGTGGGTTTTCCGTCTGCAGATAACGTGTAGCCAAGAGTGACATTGAGTAATCACAAAGCCAAACAACTTGCGATGTGACACACCATGGAGGCCAGTGAGAATTTTGATTGTCTCCAACGCTTGTAAGTTTCCGATGATTCCAGTGACGACACCCAGAACTCCAACTTCTTCGCAGCTCCCGCTCACTTCAGGCGCGGGAGGACGAGGGAAAAGGCACCGATAACAGGGTCCGTCAGGTCCTAGGTTGTAGACGCAAAGCTGGCCATCAAACTTCTGGGCTGCCCCGCTTACGAGAGGTTTGTTCAAGGAGACTGCAGTGTCGGAGATGAGATACCTAGTTGGTGCATTGTCTGTACAGTCAAGAATGATGTCGTATGGTTCAAGCAGGGCGAGAGCGTTCCTTGGCTCCAATGGTTCAACAATAGCATCGACTCTTACACGAGGGTTGATCCTGTCAACCTTTGTAAGTGTGTGGGTAAGGAAGCGGAAGCGATGTCATACACTTCTACTGCCTTCGCCGCCGAGACCGCTTTTGGTGTACCTATGCGATCCGCCGTGTGAAGTACTTGTCTTTGTAGGTTTGAAAGTTCGACGACATCATGGTCGATGACTCCAATGCGACCTGGCAA